>PVJA010031512.1:0-24893 GCA_004027025.1 Myocastor coypus
AAAAAAAAAAAAAAAAAAAAAAAAGAAGAAGAAAAAAAAGAAAAAGGAATCTCTGTATGAGGTTTTTTTTGTTTTGTTTTTTTGTTTTTTTTTCCTTTATTTTTTAATCTTTTCTCCTGAAGGAGAGGTAGATACAAGAGGAAATGATTTGAGATAAACTAAGAGACACAAATGCCATGAAGTTGACTGGAAGTAACAGAGGGAAATCCAAAGCATTCACATTTGCAAATAATATGTAAAAAAAAAAATAAAAAAAAAAGAGGAAGTATTTTGAAATAGAAAAACCACAGGTTACACTAAAGAAGTAGGGATTGTGGCTGTCTGTTGCAAGAGGAGCAGGAAGATCCTTAAATGAACTTAGAAATGCTGTGTGCAACTTTCCATAAAGTTAGAGACATTACTGAATTAGTTACTAAGAAAAGAAATTAGATAACAACATTTATGTTGAAAGAAATAAGACTGTGAATGATCAGCAAGAAGCAAAGGGACATGTAAGAATGCTTTGTTCCAGAGTCTGAGACGGAATCATAACAAGGAACCCAGGTTTTCATATTCATGAAGGGACAAAAAGGAAGGAGAACTTGACAGGCTTGTGAACTCTGAGCTGTAGACTGGTCACCTGGAGAGAAACAAAGAAAAAGTGAGAAGAGGTGAGTGTTCATGATTGTAGATTTTTTTTTTTTTATTCTGCTGAAGAGATACAGTAGTAGAAATGCTGTAAATCACTGGTATGCATCATCTCTCGTCATGCTATATAACAAGGCTTCTCTACAGTCTTAGTCTTGATTTGTTCAACTCAAAGGAGAAGAGGAATTAATTAGAGCTCTTCATTGCTAGTACATCCAACAATCCCAAACCCCAACCAACTTACCTTACAGACTGTTGTACTAGGCAGGTGGCCTTCCATATAATAATCTATGGATGCAGCCCTTTCATAGAGTTTTGTCATCTTCAGTTTGTAGTTTCAAGATCAGCTTGGTTTCATGAACTTGACACAAGGGGGTAAAGAGAAGAAAGCAACTTGGCCCCCAAGGGGCACTACCATTTCTACTACATTCTATTGCCAAGCACTGGTCCTATGTCCCCAGCTGGATGATGATGTTGTGACTGGTACGTTAGTTTAATTGTGTTTCTGAATAGGATTGGTTGGTCACTGATTCATATTTTTCTATCAAGCAATATGCTCATAAGCCTATTTTAGTTTCAAATAGATTTTTTTCATTGTTAGGACTCAAAAACTATAAAAATATAAGGCCTACCCTGTGCAGCCATCCAACCAGTCATCTATCACCTATCTGTCTATCTTTGCTAAAAGCATTAAAGTGAATGAGGAATGTACAAATTCATTTGCTGAATGAATGCATTGGTAAATTAGTGAAGTTTTATTCTGCATTAAAAGATAAGTAGGAGGTCATAACTCAATCATGTGGTAGCAACTAATTCTGGCCGCTAAAAAACAAATTTTTTAAAGTCTAAGAAGATTTAGAAAGAACTATGATGTAATCCCAGCACTCGGGAGGCTGAGGCAGGAGGATCAGTGCGAGTTCGAGACCAGCCTGGGCTACAAAACTGAACCCAAGGCCAGCCTCAACTGCATAATGAGACCCTGTCTCAAAAAGACAAAAAAAAAAAAAAAAAAAAAAAAAAAAAAAAAAAAAAAAAAAAAAAGAAAGAACTATGAATCAGTCATTCAGCCAGTAATTCTAGCACATATGAAAAGGCAAAGTATAAAGCATTAGAATAATTGAAATTCAATAACTTCAAAATTCCCCAAAACCACCACAGTAGCATTTGCTTTTAAGTTATTGTCATCGTATTACATCACCAACCCTTTTTGACACAGAGGAAATCATGACAGTTTTGAGTCTAGTTATGTGGTAAGTTGAGGACAGTTTACAAAAATGTCAAAAGTAGATGTTGAAGAAGGAGGAATAAAAAAGAAAAAGGAAGAGGATAAAGGAAGGGGAAGAGCAATATGATATAATTTACAGAGACTCTAAGAAAATGATCTTTAAATAACATCATGAGGGGTATGATTTGGAAATAAAGAGTAAGATCTTTACCCACAGTAGAGTATCATTTCTGGGCACTGCTAGGGAAAAGACCTATCTAGAGATTAAGGTAACATCAACACAACAACTTCATATAACAAAAAGATACCTTTAATCTCATAATTCACGAAGTTTTTCAGCAAAAAATGTCATATAATTTAATATCCATTTTATTTATTTATTTATTTTATTTCATTTCGTATTTTATGGAAGGATCTGTAGAGTGTTCAGGGTCTCTCTACTAGATTGGACTTGTAGAGATTCCCCTGTTTACAGCCTCCAAGCCCTGTGATTATAGGGGTGTGCCACCATGCCCAATCTCAATTACGTCTCAGCGCACTCTGGGATCAGGCCTGGCATGGCAGGCCCTGGCATCAAACCCCTGGTCCCTGCACCTGCTTTCAGGTGCTTTAATCCACTGAGCTATTTCGCCTGCCCTTAATACCCATTTTAACTAGAAGTCTTAGAAAGATTCCAAATCCACTCCTTAAAGAGTCACTGCAATCCTCTAGTTTATAGAAACCAAAGCTTCTTAGATATAAACTACTAGAAGTCCTGTGGAAAAAAGTGAGGAAAAGAAAATAAAAGAGGAGACCTAGTTTCTGAAGCAATAGTCAATAGGAGTTCTTTAATAGGAGTCTGGAATCTGGCTGGCAAAGTCTGGGATCAGGAGATGTGTGCAGACTTCAATAGGAAAAAGTACTGTTTTATGATCTATTTATGGCATAAACAGACACTGTGGGTGAGGTGAAGTTTGAGGGATGGGATTGGATAAGGTGACCAGGCCATATATGCAAGGACCTCAGCCAGGATGCAAGGATGACCAGGACACTGGATCTGGGTATGGGCTGGTGTCTTATTCTCAAGCCCTGCAAATGGGCAGGTGTCAGAGGATGTGGCTGGGAGTTAATTAGGATGATAAGACCACCTGCAGCAGGGTAGGCTTGTGGGAAGATTAAAGAAAAATGAAGAACAGGGCCAGCATTTCTATTTTTTTTGAAGGCCCTAAATTGGTCCTCTGAAGATCTGGACTCTCAACACAATTTTGTCACTTTCTGGCTGACTGTGGGTTAATTATATCCTTAAACCATGTCTTAGTTACTTTTTGCTCGTTGCCAGGACAAATACCCAACACTCAAAATGAAGGAAGGAAAGGTTTATTTAGCTCACAGTTACTGGAGGTTTCAGTCCATGTTCAGCTGGCCCAAGGCTGAGAGGAGCAGAGCAGAGAGCATCCAGTTCATGGCGGCGGAACAGCAACAAAATGGCGGCAGAGGTAGCCAACCAACACGACAGCAGAGCAACAGCAACAGCCAGAGCTCCAGTCTGTCTTTCTGTCTCTCTTTATATTACATTCAGGCTCTCCGCCTTAGCTCCCGCCCTAGGCTACACCCATAATCCCAGAAGTACTTCCACCCATAATCCCATCAGTACTAAAACCCATAATCCCAGGGATCATGGATCAAGTCTCAAACTCTAGAAGTCCCCACACAATGACTCCATGAGGCTTTGGGGGGACAACTAGACATAAACCATAACAAACCATAAGAAGGGAATAAAAAGATTATTGTTTTTAAAAAAAATATTTAAGGAAGGCTAGGATACACTAGTTTACATTCTCATCAGTACCATATGTTATGGTTTGTGTCTGGTTGTCCCCCCAAAGTCTCATGCAGTTTTAGTGTGGACTTGTAGAGTTTGTGACTGATTCATGATCCAGTGCTGGGATTAGGGGTATGAGTGCTACACCCGGCCTGGGCAGACAGCCTGAGTGCAACACATAAGGAAGATAGACTTACTCTCTGTTGCTATTGTTGCCATTGCTTCCTCCTTTTGTTTTCACTGTTTTTGCTGTCTTCTAAGGCCAGGAACTGCTGCCCTCTGCCATGTGTGGTAAGATGGAACCTCAGTGTCATTTAAACTAGCACTAGTGGCCAGTGCAGCTGAGAATTTCATTTACTTATTGGCCATTTTTACTTCTGTGAAGTATCTTCATTTCACTCGACCATTTGTGATTGGGTTTTTTACTTGGAGGGAATGTTATTGTGGTTCTTTGTATATTATAAATATCGGTATTCTGAGGAAGAGCTGGCAAATTTTTTCCATTCACACAAGTTGTTGGTTCTCTTATTGTACAGAAGCCTTTTAATTTGCTATGGTTCCATTTATTTATTCTTAGTACTATTTCCTGTATGGCCAGGTGCTATTCAGAAAGCCCTTGCCTAAGCATGTCACTTCAAGAGTTTTACTTATTTCTTATTTCAGCAGGTTCATGTTAAAAATATCATATTATAGTGATGCATGCAGGCTCCTCTTTATCAAAGCACAAATTATAGCAGCTAAATTATGGAAGCTAGCTATATGTTCATCTTTAGATGTTCATCTAAAGAAAATATCTTTACAAACAGTGTAATACCACTGCATACAAAGAAAGATAAACTTGAGTCATATCTGGGAAAGCAGATGCACCTTGAGAAAACAACATTAAGTGAAAGAAATCAGTGCAAAGCTTGAATATCAAATGATTTCTCTTACATGAGAAATCCAAATTATAAATAAAGAGCAAAGTAAAAGTTAGATAATAAAAATTAGGAAAATTGGGCTTTCTCAAATGGGAAGGACATCAAGAGATGCAGGGAGGGCATTGAGAGGAAGAGAAGGAAAAAGGAATTGAGACTACTGCAGAACTGTTTAGTACAGAGTGTGCTGGCAGGTGGGGACCAGCAACCCAGTGCAGCAGACTCCAGCAGGAGGGGACTAGTGGCATGGAAAAGTCTGAAGCGGCGGTGAGAGTATGAGCCGGCAGTTGATGAGCAAGGCGTTATGCCTCAAACTTCTAGAGAAGGAAGGATAATCAAACCCAAAGCCCATAGAAGGCATGGAATTCTAAAAAGCAGAAATAAACATAACGGAGACTAAGAAAATAATGCAATCAATTGCAGAATTGGCTTCTTGAAAGAATAAATAAAATCCATGAAACTTTAGACAACCTTGTCAAAAGGAAGAAGAAAAGACTCAAATTCATGCAATTAAGAATAAAAAGGGTGAAATCTCAGTGGATCCTACAGAAGTCCAGAATACCACTTCAAGAAACTACACTAAAATGGAAAACACAGAATTAGACAGATTTGAGTTGTCAAAACTAAATCCAGGAGATACAAAAGTTCTAAATAATCCAATATCAGACAATGAAATTGAAAATGTCATTTCAAACTTAAAAACCAGTGAATTCACTATGGAATTGTGCAGGAAAATTAGAGATCTAATGCCACTAAGGTTAAAACTCTTTGTGAAATTGAAAGGGAAACAGCAATCCCAAAATCATTCCTTTAACCAAGTATCATTCTGGTACAAAAATAGAGAAGGACTTGGCTAAAAAAGAAAGAAAGAAGGAAGGAAGAAAGGAAGGAAGAAAGAAAGGAAGGAAGGAAGGAAGGAAGGAAGGAAGGAAAGAGACTAACTACAGGCCAATCTCCCTAATGAACAAAGGTACAAAAATTCTCAATAAAAACTGGAAAACAGAATGCGGCACATCATGAAAAGATTATACACCATGACCAATAAAGATTCATCCCAAGGATGCAGTAATGATACATTGTATGCAAAAATTAATAAATGTAATACAGCATATCAACAAAGTTGATACAAAAGTCACATCATCATCTCAATAGATTCAGAAAAAGCATTTGACAAAATTCATAATTTTTTAAAAACCTACAAAAAAATTGGAGTAAGTGGTCTTGTAACGGTTTGTGTCTGGTTGTCCCTCCAAAGCCTCATTCAGTCACAGGGCAGGAACTTCTAGAGTTTGAGACTAACTCATGATCCACTGGGATTATGGGTCTCAGTACTTCTTGAATTCCAAGTGTGAATGGTATACCCACCCTGGGGCAGAAAGCCTGAATGCAATTTTTTTTTTTTTTTTTTTTTTTTTTTTTTTTTTTTTTTTTTTTTTTTTTTTTTTTTTTTTTTTTTTTTTTGTCTTTTTGAAACAGGGTCTCGCTAGGCAGTTCAGGCTGGCCTTGAGCTCACTTTTGAACCCCAGGCTGGTCTCGAACTTGCACCGATCCTCCTGCCTCAGCCTCCCGAGTGCTGGGATTACAGGCGTGCGCCACCACACCCAGCTCTGAATGCAATTTAAGAGAGGCAGGCTGCCTCTGTTTTCAGTGTTGCTACTGCTCATCCATTTTGTTCATGCTCTCTGCTGCTGCGATGAACTGCTGCCCTCTGCCATGTGCCAGTCTACCTTGGAGCCAGCTGAGTATGGGCTGAAACCTCCAGTGACTGTAAGCTAAATAAACTTTTCCTTCCCTCATTTTGGATGTCAGGTATTTTGCCCCAGAAATAAAAGAAGAGTAATTGAGACAGGTTCTTTGCCTCAGCTTAATAAGAACAGTATATGACAAACCAACAGAAACATCATCCTAAATGGTCAAAAACGGAAAGCATTTACTCTAAAATCAGAAACAAAATAAGGATGTGCACAATCACCACATCTACTCAATATGATTCAGGAAACTTTAGCTAGAGCAAATAGACAGGAAAAAGAGATAAAAAGAATAAGAATAGGAAAGGAAGAAGTTAAATTATCATTATTTGAAGATGATATGATACTCTACATAGAAGAGTCTAAAAATTTCACCAAAAGATTTGTAGATTTAATATTATTTAATATTTATATACTAATTAGTGTAGTTTGATACAAATTAAACACTAAAAAATCAGTATCATTCTTATACAGGAATAATAAACTCACTGAGAGAAAAATTAGGGAAACCATCTCTTTCATGGTATCATATAGAAATAAATATTTAGAAATCAATCTAATAAAGAAAGCAAAAGATTTCCACACTGGAAATTAAAGATTGAAAAGGATGTCAGAAAATGGAAAGATACTCTTTGCTTTTGGACAGGAAGAACTAACATAGCGAAAATAGCCATATTCTCAAAATTGCTGTACATAATCAATGCAATCCTGATCAAAATACCCTTAATATATCTTATAGAACTAGAGAACACATTCCAAAAATTCATATCTGACAAATTAAACATTCCTAAAATCCTGAACAACAAAGAAAAGTCAGGAGGCATCACAATCCCTGACTTGAAATTATACTATAAAGCTACTGTGCTAAAATCAGCATAATACTGGAAAAAGCAGACCTGAGGATCATGAAACAGAATAGAAAACGCAGACACAACTACAAACACACTCAGCTACCTTATCTTTGATAAAACTGCCAAACACACTCATTGAAAGAAGCATAGCACCTTTAATAAATGCTGCTGGAAAAATTAGCTTTCCGCATGCTAAAGACTAAAACTAGACCCAGGTCTATCACTATGCACTAAACTAAAATCTAAGTCAGTCAAAGATCTGAATATTAAAACAGAAACACTTAATCTTCTGGAAAAGAGACTAGGCATAAATTTTTTTTTTATAATTATAGTTGGGTCAGCCTGTGCCTGGGAATGGGGTTGACGCAGCATGTAGTTCTGGCGATCCAATGGCTGTCCCTTTAGTTGCCTAAGCTTTCCTAAACAGTCAATTAGACCGCTGAACCATCTCACTAACCCTAGACTAGGCATAACTCTTAAAGACATAGATGTAGGAAAGACTAAACCTCAATCCCATGGGAAATAACACAAAGAATCAACAGCTGGTATCTCATTCTATTAAAAAGTTTTTGCATAGCAAAAGAAATCACCAATAAATGCAAAGACAATCCACTGAGTGCAAAAAGTTTTAATCTGTAGTCCCTCAGATAAAGCACTTATATATAGAATATATAATTTTTTAAAAAATATCAGACTTTCCAAATACAAAGGTCCAACCCAAAATAAGCATCTGAAATGAATACACACTTCTCTGGTAAGGAAATATAAATGATGAATAAATGTATGAAAAAATGTCCAATATCACTGGTCATTTGAGAGATGAAAATTTAAATAATGCTGAGATTCCATCTAATTCTGAACAGAAAGGCTATCATCAAGAAATCAATAGATTGCTGGAGGGGTTGTGGGCAAAAGGAAGTCTTCTCTCCTGCTGATGTGAGTATAGATTGATGCAACAGCTGTGAAAATCAGTGTGGGGATTCCTCAAAAAACTAGGTCCCAGGGGCCTAGCTGGGTAGAATAGCTCAGTAAAATAAGTGGTTGCCTGGCAAGTGCAAGGTCCTGAGTTTAATCCTCAGTACCACAAACAAACAAACAACAACAAAAAAATAACTAGGTCCCAGTTGACCCAGCTGGTCTCCTTCTTGGTATTGGTATTTTCCAGGAAGAAGTAAAAACATCATAATATAACAATATGTCGACACAATCCAAACAGCAATCGACTGAGGAATGGATAAAAACGATGTGGATTTTTAAAAATATAATGGAGTACTACCCAACTATGAGAATAAACTCAAGACATTTCTAGGTAAATAGATGCACCTTGAAATCATTTTCTTAAGTACAGTAAATCAGACACACATGTGTAAAAATTGCATTGTCTCCCTGGTTTGAGAAACTGAAAGAGTAAATAAGAAACCAAATGTATAATAAGTATTACAAAATAGGAAGAAATTGTTCAAAGAGAAAGAATAACTAGAGAGGGTAGGAGAGGGAAAGGAAGAAGAAAGGAAGGGAAAGGGGAAAATAATTTTCAAAATAGAATGAATGGAAATAGACCTTTGTAAATAGAGAGGGGATGAGGGGATAAAGAGAGGAGAGGAGAATGGGAAAAAAAGAAGTCAAAATATATCATATGCACATACAAATTCTCTAAGATGGATACAATCTTCAGATATATCTAAATTGTATCAATAAACTTACTATAAAATGCACAAAAGACTCTTATGTACACATGGTAATCCTACACAAAGACTATAAACAGTATTACTGCAAACATGTACCTCTAATAAAAACATTTCTTTAAAGGAAGGTTAGGGGTGTGGCTTGGTGGTAGAATTCTTGCCTAGTATGTGAAAGATCCTGGGTTCAGTTCCCATTACTGCAAATAAATAAGTTAATTAACATATAAATTTATAAATAAATAAACAAAGGGGGACGAGGACCCCTGATGCTTAGTGCTACTGAGTCTCAGCGAGATTTGGTAAAATTTACACTTTGAGCAGATGGTGACCTTACAGGAAAATAGAAGGGGTTGAGTGAGACAAACGGGAGGGTTCTCTGAGTTAGAAAGTGTTGAGCAAGAAGGAACTCCTAAAAAAAAAAAAAAAAGAAGGAACTCCTGATACTTCCCAGTCACCCCATTTCTAGTTCAAACCAACCATTCTTCCAATATCACTTCACAGGTCAGTTCTATACCTATCATTTGATGAAGTCATACATTAGATAGAAGTTATTAAGAAAGGGTTGCTGCTGGGCATGGATTCATGCCTATGATGCCAGCTGCATGAGAGAACCAGGCAGGGGGATTGGAAGTTTATAGCCCAGCATGGTGTATACGGTGAGACTCTGTCTCAAAACATGAAAGGACTAAGGGTGTAGCTGAAAGGTTGAGCCCTTGCCTAGTGTGTGCAAAGCCCTGTGTTCCTGGGTTCAGTATCTAGAGAGAGAGAGAGAGAGAGAGAGAGAGAGAGAGAGAGAGAGAGGCAGGCAGAGACACAGAGAAAGAAAGACAGACAAAGAGAGAGGCAGACAGATAAACACAGACAGGCAGACAGAGATAGACACAGACAGAGGCAAAGAGAGAGTTCTATTCAGGTAATATTACAGTCTGAACTTATTTAAGTAACTAACAAAAATAAACACTTGTTGAACAGTAAACACTTCTTAGACAGCTAGGTTCTATGCTAAATGTTTTACCTATATTACTTCTCACTCTATACTCCTACAACATAGTTTCTGTTATTAGCCCCAATTTACAAAGGAGGACGCTGGACAAATAATTAAACACTAATTCTTGTTTTCACTAAACTTTTTTTGTCTCTTTTTACTTTATATATTTTTTAAAATTTATTTTCAAGAAGGAATACTAACTGATAAAACATTAGAAATGGTACATATGTAGAAGAACAAGATGAGAGATATTCAACTGTGGTTTTTGCATTGCAGTTTGCTATCTTACTCAGAATATAGGCAATAGCACACAGAGATAAATACAATAAAAAAAAAAGGAAGAAAAATACAAAGAAAGCAAAGGTCATCTATTACAGAACCCGGGCTTTCTAACAGTCTATTCTTCACAACAAGCACAGTGTTGTCCTTGCTATCAATAAAAATGTTATCCCTGCAAAAAAGAAGAAGAAGAAGGAGAAAGAAGAAGAAGAAAAAGAAGAAGAAGAAGAAGAAGAAGAAGAAGAAGAAGAAGAAGAAGAAGAAGAAGAAGAAGAAGAAGAAGAGGCACAAACGCGTTACAACTTCCAGGTGCTGGAGTCAGGCTTTGCATTTAGGCAGTCTGTGCTTTGGAACATCCAAATGGATTTCACCACATGGATTTCACGAGGTAAAGACACTAAATCAAGAACAAATGAGAACAGAAAATAGATGCTCAATTGAAAATGAAAAGAGCTGCCAGAGATTTTGGCATAGGGTGATGAAAAGAATTGAAATGGAGAAGGGAAATGGCTGTGGGAAGGGTAAATAAAGGAAAACTTGTCTTAAGAATAAAGTTGGAGGGCCTGCAAAATAGCTCAGAGGACTCAAGTGCCTGCTTAGGCAAGCTTAGTCCAGGTCAGGGACTGCGGTGGAATCCCAGGCACCACATTCCATGCTAGCCCCACCCCCAGGGTGGACTGAGTTGGCCACAAAAAAAATTAAAAAATAAGGTTAGAATGAAGCTATCAAAGCTGGTTTATCATTCAACATGCACTCATTAGTTAAAAATTCACTGAGTAGCTAGAATTAAGCATGTCATTAGACACTAGAACATTCAATTTAAAATTCAGGTGTCCATGCATATCCAAAATCTATGCTTAATGATGAGGAACATTTGTGACACAGAGGGATTGCCAGGCTAAAGGGTACAGAAGAACCAGAAGAACTCCCGTTTTTTTTTTTTTTTTTTAACTTCTGATGCAGGGATTGCACCTTGCCATCCTCTGAGAGTATAAAGCATAATATATGGAGACCAGAGAGGTCTTCAGGGTCTGCACAGAACGGGTGAGGAGTCTCTGCGCCATGATGAAAAAGCAGAGGCCCATTCACGTGGACAGGACTGAACCAAAATTGGTGGTGAAGTATTAAAGTATAGGAGGAGGATGTAGAAATTCAGCCACTGGGAAATTCTGACATTACGAAGTTCTAAAATGATTTTCAGTTTTGTGTGTTGTAAGAGGATCCCAAAATTAGCAGCAATTTCTTAGAGGCAAAGTGCTGAGTCAAGTGCATTTAACTGCTGCCTGATATTTTCAAATCAATTTCATGAGTCTGTTGAAAGCGTTCAAAGGTCTATTGTAAGTAGGAAGAGGCAAATACAATTATTTATGACTTATGGCAGGACACAATTTAAAGGAATACAGTCCTGGTATCATAAAGAAGGAGCTTCTTCTTGCAACACTGATGTAGACACCATTGCACTAGGGTGTAGTGGGTAGGATGACACACTGTGGTAGCTGCCTGCAGATGTCTCTGGGAGCCAGAAAACTCCAAGCAAGGAGATAGCAGATGAGGGAATGGGTAGATACCTCACGTTGTCACTCATATGTCTACAGTTCTGATCCTGCACCTCCACCCCACTCCATCATCGTCAGCAGGCTTGATTCTTTCTGTGTTGTTAGATATATATTTAAGCTATGTTTGAGAGAAAGAAGAGAACTAATAGCCACCTCCAGCTAACACTGCTTTTCATTAATGGCTCGCTCCTCCCACTTGTTTTTCCTCAACTGTGAAACTAGTATGCTCATTTAAAAGGGAATATATAAAAATATATAAAGGGGCAAGAAAAAAGCTTTTCTTGAAATCTCAGTATCTATTAACTTCTCCAGTAAATCAAAGACTCATTTGTCTTATTTACTAAGCTCTATTTCCAGACCCAGCATATGATCCAGCATACAGTAAATGTCCAACATAATTTTATTATTTTCAATGAATAAATCAATGCTTCATGACTATACTTTCATATAATTGTTCTCTACTTCTTAAAACATTCATTTAGGTAAAATTATGCACACAATTTTTCCCATGGATTTTTACAGTGATAAAATATATATAACATAAAATTTACCATTGGAATCATTTCAAATGAACAATGTGACAGCATGCAATATAGCCGTAATATTGTGCAACCACTGCTACTGTACATTCCAAGAACTTTTTCATTATTCCAGACTGAAACTCTATACTCACCTGCTAACAAATAATGCTCCATTCCAGCCTTCCTTCAGCCTTTTGTAAACTCTATTCTACTTTTTTCTCTAGGACTTTGTCTTTTGTGGGTACCTTATACAATGAAGATATACAGAATTTGTTCTTTTGTGTCTGTCTTATTTCACGTTGCATATCTCAACATTCATTCATTCATGGAGAATAAAGTAGAATTTCATTCATCCTTAAGGGTTACATTTAAAACGTGCTTGCTCACTTAACTGATGAAAAGTGGCATCTTGCTGATTTAATTGACATCTGAGGGGCTACCCAACTTTCCTCAGACATATTCTCTAATAGTTCCAAGTTTCTTCAGAGTGGCAGTAGAGGAATCTGCAGTGGAAAGGGTGGGGTGTCAGGGGCAAGGGCAGACAGACAATGGGAAGTGGAGATAAGCCAGATGCATGTGCGGTTAGGTTGGGGATCTGGTTAGAATCTACCTGCTTTTGTAATTAATGGAGTACTTTCAAAGCTCAGTCCTCTTCTATCTATCTTTCTCATTGTAAACTAAATTAACCTTTTCTCTATCCTTAGGATTTGCAGCCTGATTACAGCTCATTTAAAATTCTGAATGACTTTTATTTCATTCCTTTCACTTTCCATCAGTGGGTGTTATTATTTGTTGTGTTGTTTTGCAGATAAGCAAAGTACACTCAGACAGGGTAAGACATCTTTTAAGGAAACTCTAGAGTAAAGAGATTAAGATGTGACTTGAGGCTGAGTATAAAATCTATGCCAGTTTTTACTATACTGCTTTGTACAAAAGTTTTAATAATTCATGTTCAGTATATAAAAAAGAATACCGAATCCTTTTATTTTACTTGGGCCCCTTGTTTTTCTTTACAAAACAGAACAAAGTAGCCAAGTGAGTTAGTAGGCACCAAGATTTTTTTATTTTTAATCTTTGACATTTGAAAGTACGATGGAGCAGAACCATCTAATCTTTTCTTTCTTTCTTTTTTTTTTTTTTGGTGGGACCAGGGTTCGAACTCACGACCTTGCACTTGCCCAGCAGGCACTTGTGCCTCGGAGCTATCTCCCCAGCCCCTGAGAACCATCTAATTTTGAGTGTACTTTTGCTGTTTGCTAGATGCTTGACATTTGAGCAGTTCATTTAAGCTCTCTGGGATTTAGTTATTGCAATTTTCTTATTCATGGAGATGCTGTGAAGATTAAATGTGACCATATGTGTGAATCTAACAAAGTACTTAGCATGCCTCTGGTGGCCCATCACAGTTAGTAAAGTTTCATGATGACATAGCAAGTGACAAAAGGGATCAAATGGGAAACATTCAGGCAGAAACAGAACCAACGTATTTATTACTAGGAAAAAAATCATTTTTCAAAGATTTTATTGAAGTAAAGTATTTATTTATTTATTTATTTATTTATTTATTTTGTATTCTAAGGAAGGGTCTACAGGGTGTTCAGGGTCTTACTACTAGAATGGACTTGTAGTGATCCACCTGTTTACAGCCTCCCAAGAGGTTATAGGCACGCCACCATGCCCAATCTCAATTGCCATCTCAGTGTGTCCCTGTGCCTGCTCGCAGGAGCTTTAACCTACTGAACTATTTGGCTGGTCCTTAAAGGATGTGTTTTAAAAACTGGGCATATCGTATTTGTGAGATATCTCCAAATGATCATACTCATGCAACCTTCTCTCATGACAAGAACTAGAACATTGCCAGGAACACAGAAGGCTCCCCACCAAATATTATCCTCCCTATCTTGATACTCACCACCAAAGAGCTGATTTTTGTCCATTTTCATAGATATGAAACTTGATTTATTCATGATATAGGGATCATGGAGCATCATGCTGGAGATGACTCTCAGCATAATTTTCAATGAAAAGAAACAACCACTCAGAGAAGAAATAATTTATATAAAATTATGTTTTCATAAATAGAGATTCTTACTAGCAATGTAGCCATATTTGTCTATCTCTTAATGATGCTGTGCTTTAAAAATATTTCCTCATCTCAAAACAGTCTATTTGTTTAGATATTTTGTGTTTTGTGTATAGTGTTAAATAGCAATCAAGTTTTATTTTTGTCTCATGTAGAATTAAATTGATTCAAAATATATATTAAGGTTTTCCTCTCTCAACCACCTAGCAATAGCATGTTTGACAGAAATTAAATGTCCATATCTGCAATGGGGTGTTTCTGGATTTTTAATTCTACTGTATTAGTTATTTGACTGTTCTTGCACTAACACTACATTGTCTTAATTATAGTAGCTTTACACATTTTCATGTACAGTAAAGTAACTCTTCTTATTTTTAATTCTTTGGATTTCCTAATAACTTTTAGATTTCCCTGTAATCTTGTCAATTACCACAAAAAAGTAAACTTGGGACTCTTAAATGATATTGATCAATTTATGGAGCGTAATATATTCTATATTGTAATGCAGAGCCTAATGTTCCATAAAAGTAGGGCAATGTTTCACTTATTATGTTTTCCAATTTCTCTTACAAATATTGTATGATTTTGTTGTAGGGATTGTATATATTTATAATTCCTTTATGTCTAAAATTATATTTAGATACAAATAGCTTTAATACCATTATAAATCATATATTTTAAATTTTTCTTTGCTCATTCTTAGAATAAAAAATACTAAGTTCTGTATACTGGTTTATTGGATAACCTTGCTAAACTCATTAATTAACTCTAATATTACAGGGGTCAGGGAGATAGCTTGGCAGTCTAAGTGCCTGACTGGCAATTTCAAGGACCCTGGTTTGATCCCCAGTATTGCATGCTGTGCCAGCCCTGAAACTGCATGTGGTGGTGCACACCTGTCATTCTGGCACTGGGGAGGCTGAGACAGCAGTATCAGTACAAGTCTAGGATGCATAATGAGACCCTATATCAAATAAAAAAGTATTAAAAATTTAGTTTAATAGTTTATAAATTCTACTGAATTTTCCACATATATCAGCTTATCTGTTCTTATGGTTTGGGACTAGATGTCCCCCCAAAACTTTACGCAACCACAGAGGGCAGATGTTTTGGCAGTAGCTGAATCTAGAGTTTGTGATTGATTCTTGGTCCAATTCTGGGATTAAGCGTATAAGTACTACACCTGCCCTGGGTCAGGTGGCCTGCACACAGTATAAAGGACAGCAAGAGTCTCATCTCTGTGGTCATCTTTGCTGTCTTCTACCACCATGAACTTTGCCCTTCTGCCATGTGCCACCCTACCTTAGAGCCAGCTGATTATGGACTGCAACCTCTATAAACTGTAAACTAAATAAACCTTGGCCTCCTTAACTTTGGTTGTGAAGTATCTTGCCTCAGCAAAAGGAAAAGTAACTGACACACTTGTGAATAGCAGCTTTCGGCCTGGCATTCATTACCTTACATTAGGCAGCTAGGCAGGCATTTGCTGGCCAGAGGGAGAAAGAGAGGCAAGGGTGAGGTGACCAAAATTGCATGTGTTGCCAGCTAAATAAAGACTTCACTGTTTACAGACATTAATAATCATTTGTTAGATCTTAGACAAAAAGTGATCCTACCAAGCACAGTGATTGTTGTAACATGATACATTGTGCACATTCTTTCTGATATCTGGCTGCCTGATCATCTTACTACTGAGCCAGGAATACAGCATTCCTGGCTGTCATAGCCTACAGCCCAAGGATATGAAGAAAACCTTCCTGCCTTGGGCTGGGACCTGATTTAAAATAAGAACTTATCTTTTTTGAGTTCTCTTTCATAAATTCCTTACATGATTCAAGTCTTTAAGGAAATATTGACCATCTGAAAAGCACAGTAAGATATTTTTCAATTCTGAAGTAGCTTCTAAGTAAAATATTGATAAGCACAATAATTATTCCAGTTCTCTAAATCTCAGGAGTAACTTTTCTGTGTTGAAGTATGTATCCAAATTTGCACTTAGTGCCTCTGTCTTGTCTTTGTGGCACTGCACATCTCATTTGAAGAGGTAACTTTTTCTACATCTACTTTACAATAAATTCTATCTACATATGTGCATGGCCTATGTGTCCTGAATGAATGCCTGCATCAAAGGCACAAAGAACTGTAGACCAAGAAATGAGGAGTGGGTTTTTGCTACATAAGGACTTGGCTTTCTAGTGAATATATACATATATTCCCTTGCTTATTAAGTTGGCTAGGAAATCCTTGTCAAATACTGAGGGAAAGTTTTGAACATTTAATCATAATTTTATTCATAAACTTTAAAAAAAGATTTATTTATGTACTTGGTACAGCTCACTATGCAGCTCTGGCTCATAGTGATGCTCCTGCCTCAGCTTCCCCAGCTCTGGGATTACAGGTGTGCATCATCACATCCGTTTTCGGTGTCCAGCTTAATGCTAGACCAGCATGGCATGAAGTGCCAGGGATTGAACCCATGTCCTTGTGCTTGCCAGGAAGGAGCTTAGACTGCTGGGCTATCTCCCTGGGCCTTACTCATACTTTTATATAAGCTTTTCCTAAGTATATTTTATGAACTTCAAGTAATTCTAATCATATGCTAAAAATACTAGTTATGAATATACATTGAATTTTGTCAAAAGATTTTTAATATTTAGTTAGAAAATACTTTGATGGCTTCTCTTTTCTGTTAATAAGATGAATCTCAGTATTTTTCAAATGTTGAACCTTGAATTCTTGTATTCTTGAAGTGAGCCAATTTTCTTACTATTTTAGATATTTCTGGCTTTTTTTTTTCAAGAACAGGAGCAGTAGAAAAGTGTGTTTACTTCTTTGTTTGGTAATAGTCATTTTTAATATTGCTGTGAAACATTAGGCTATATTGTCACGTCACTTTCCTTTCTTATGTTCTTGTCAGATTTGGGGATCAACCTAACAACGGCCTCAGAACGCATAATAGGAAGTACTTTCTCTTTTGCATACTCTGAAAAAATTTATGTAAAGTTAGCATCCTTTCTCAAATATTTGGTGAAATTCATCAGCAGAGATTTCTGGGTCTGGGTTTTTCTTCATGGGAAGTTTAAAAGTATATTTGGTCTTGTTCCAACTTTCCTGCTAGGCTGGACCATGATGCCTAAGCTGGAGTCTACACGTTTTCCTTTACCAGTTGGTTTTCTTCTAAATTCTGCTAGTGAGGAGCTTCAGAGGAAAGCCTTCAGGTGGGAGGAAGGGAGACAGACCTGCTCCTTACTGTGGCTACGTGTGGACTTCTTATTCTGGTCTCTATCAGCAGCCTTATTTCCCCACTCCACCCAACAGTTGTGCTTTGTGTCAGACACACTGTGCAGTTCTCCTGGCCTTCAGGAACTCACCCTCCTTGTGCCCCTGCAGCAATGCCAGCACCAGCCACTGGCCTCTTATCCTCAGAAGCCTGGACATCTGCTCTGTGGGTGCACCTCAAAGCTTCTAGGTTCTAAGCATGTCAACACCTTCCCTTTGTTACTCTAACCCTAGGGGAGGATGGTGCTCCTTATCCTGGCATCATGTACGCCTCCTACTGCAAAACATCAGTAGTTCATTAAAGTTTATTAGAAATTCTTACATTCACAGAATAAATTATTCACAGTCCAAGACTTCCCTGTATTTAAAAGGAAGTTAATGTATTAAAAACGTATATGTGCTTAATGGAATTTGGTTTTTTATTTATTTAATGTATTTAGGACAGTATCTACAGGGTCTCACTCTACAGATTGAACTGATAGTGATCCTCCTATTTTCAGCCTCCCAAGTGCTGGGATTACAGGTGCACATCACCATGCCCAGTCTCAGTCATCTCTCAGCACAACCTGGGGGCAGGGCTGGCATAGCACACTGGAGATTCAATCTTCATCCCTGAATCTGCCTAAGCAGAAGCTTTAGTCAGCTGAGCTAACTGACTGGCCCATTAACTTGGTGTTTACTTCCAAATTACTTTTCTGAGTTGCTATACCAGTTTGTAATCCCAATTATCACAGACCCATTTTCTTACATCATTGCTTACCTAAGATATCAATATTGTTGGAGATATTTGAAACTATTAGAGTGGAAAAAATAACTTGTAATTTAAATTTTTCTTGCATTCTTCACATTTTTATTTAGGTACAATCTATAAAGTTGAAGACATAACAAGGAAAATGAAACTTGTTTTCTCTTCCTGTTTAATAAAGTGCCTTTTACAGCGGTTCATTTTGTTCAACAAGCTTCCCCCCACGCGTCTAAGTGACCAAGTGTGCAAACAGTCTCATAGCAAAGTACTTTTGCTGAGAAATGAGCTTGGTGCGCCATTCTTTGCTCCTTGTACTGAAGCCCATGATCTTTTACAAGATATGAACAATGTCTAAAGGCTGAAGAAATATATCTCCATTGCATAAAAGAAAACTACATCTTTTTTATCCATTCCTCAGTTAATGGGCATTTGGGCTGTTTCCAAAATATAGCTATTACAAATTGTATATAGATGTGTACATATATCATTGTGTTACGATGCCCTCGATTCTTCTGGGAAGATACCAAGAAGGGGAATAGTGGAGTCAAATGGGACCTCTACTCTTAATTTTTTTTGTATTTTAGTAGGGGGCTACAGAGTTACAGAGTCTCACTACTTACATCCATCTCGTAGTGATCCGCCTATGTTCAGCCTCCCAAAAAGCCAGGATTACAGGTGCCTGCCACCATGCTCAATCTCAATTGCTGTCTCAGAGCACCCTGGGGGCTATGGTCGGCACTGCATGCCTGGGATCAAACCCTGGCCCATGCTGCGTTTACCTAAGCAGGTGCTTTAATTGGCTGAGCTATTGGGTCAGCCCTGGCTGTTTGGCCAGGCCTCCTTACTCCTAATTCTTGAGGAATATCCCTTCTGATTTCCACAATGGGTGAACCCATTCTAAACTCCTACCATCAGAGAAGAGTTTGTTTTTTCCCCATAGCCCTACCAGCATTTGCCATTAGTTTATTTATTTGTTTGTGTGTTTGTTTTTGCAGGACCAGGATTTGAACTCATGACCTTGCACTTGCCAGGCAGGCACTTGTGCCACAGAGCTATCTCCCCAGCCACCTGGTTGATTTATTGATGATAGTCATTCTTTCCAAAGTGCAATGGAACCTTAGCATGGTTTTAATTTGCATCGCTCAAGTGACCAGTGATTTTGAACATTGCTTTCTATTTTTATTTGCTGTTTGTATTTCATCTCAGAAGTATCTATTCATTTCAGATGCCTATTTCAATTGAGTCTTTAAATTTGGGGAGTCTCCTCTGGACTTTAACGCCATCTTCTTAACAGAAACCTCTGCGCCATGAGAGCCAAGTGGAGGAAGAAGTGAATGTGCAGACTGAAGCGTAAAAGAAGAAAGATGAGACAGAGGTCCAAGTAAAATAGTTAGTACACCCATGGAGGCCGAAGGAACAGAAATAAAGAATGCTGGAGGCTGACATGGCTGGAACAGGTTTTGGACTGTGTGCTGTCTAGAACGTCTCAATGGATTAGAACTGCATTGCCATCGGATCGCCAAGACCACCTCAAAGAGAGATCTACCGGGTTCAAACTAAGCAGTCCCCTGGTTTTTTGCCCTGGATCTCTGGCATTCTGGACTACTTCTGTTCTCGCTTTTGGCTGAGTGTAAAGCGTGTACAATAAATCATCTCTTTTGTGTTATCTGAAGAATCAAAAAATAAATTGGGGGAGTCTGATTTTTTCTATCTTTATATGTTCTAGCTATTAGAGTACTACTCAGCCAGGATATTTATAGCTAAATGGATGGACTTTGAGGTCATATTCTTAAGTGAGATAAATCAGACACACTTGTGCAAATATTGCATTGTCTCCAGTTTGAGGAAACTCAAAGTGAAAATAAACCCAAAATGTATGACACATATTATGAAATAGGAACAATTTATTCAAAAAGAAAAGGAATGTGGGACAGAAAGAGAGAAGTGAGAAAGGGATAAAGCTTTGCAAATAAAAAGGGTAAGAGAGTTTGGAGGGAGGTAAGGGGAATGGGGAAAAAACAGTGAAGACATATCCTGTACAGGAGCAAGTTTCCTGTGATGAATGTGATATACATATCACAAACTCAAGGTCCCGAGTTTGATCCCTGGCCCCACATGCTGTGCTGGCCAGGAACTGGAAGTGGTGGCACTAGGGAAGTTGAGACAGCAGGATAGCTGTCAGTTCAAGAGCAGCCTAGAATTACAAAAGTGAGCACAAGGCCAGCCCAGCTCTCTGCCCAGTGAGACTGTGTCTCAAACAAACTAAATGAATAAAGCAAAGATGTGAAATACAAACACACAATAAATACATCTCCTTCAGGCAGAGTTCACTTAATTAGGAAAGGTCTTTTGCTGATGGGGGAACTTCCTGGAGTGAAGACAATCTCTAGAAATCAGAATGTGACAATGCCAGCCTCATAAAAAGCAGTTCCAACAGCAAGAAGTCCTTCAATATCTGGGCCATTGGTCACTGAAGGGCAGGTACTTTATAACTGAAATGATGAAAGGGTTTCTTTGTTTTCGAGTACCTGAAGGTTTGGTTTGAGGTTTATTCTTGATCTCTTCTAGCAATCTGTGCAGCTGCCACAAAGTGATGCGAGGATCTGCCTATTCAAAGTACTGTACTTCGGATTTATTCACTATTATCTATTCTGCCTCAGAATTTAAGTTGGTCAAGGCCACAGTCAGGTTGAAAGCTTTTAAGATGTTAAAAAAAACTCCAAGTCATGGCTTATTATGGCTTTAAAATCAAAAGTGGAGTTTTATAACACAATAAGGCACTTCTTCCATTTTCTCTATAAAAACAGACATTCTTATATTGCATACAGTATTTGTTTCTTTCACATTTTGGAAATTTATTTATTTATTTATTTATTTATTTATTTATTTATTTGGTACAGATGTTTCACTATGCAGCTCAGACTAGCAGTGATCTTTCTGTCTCAGCCTCCCCAGTGCTAGGATTACAGGCATGCACCACCAGGCCCAATTTCAGTGGCCAGCTCTGTGCGGGACTGGGGACCAAATCCAGGTCCTGTGCTTACCAGACCCATGCTTAGACCATGAAGCTATCTCCTCCACCCCAGTATTTGTTCCTTTCAAAAGTAAGGAAAAGATTTTCCAAATCCGGTAAGATAGTGAAAGTTGTAGAGGAGTAGGTGCTTTTGGAATTTACATGACTATGGGGCAAGGAACGAGGGCAGAATAATGACAAAATTCAAAATCCAAAACATTTGGTGGAGTAGAGGGAGGGGTGTAACAAAATATGCAAGTCACAATGAACCACTTTATTTGCAGCAAAATGTATCTTTCAGGTGTCCACACCACGATGTCTTATCCTTCCCCAACCCAACACATGGCCTCAGTGACTGTCATATGAGGCACTTGCTCTGCTGAGCATGGTCAGCCCCTCTGCGCACAGGGTGAGCCTTTTGCATTAGAGCTAGGAAGAACCCGATGATGTGGCTGCAGGATAACATAGCCCATAGACAAAGCAGAGCCCCGGCCTCTGTCCTCCAGGGCACTCTCCCTCCACCCACCCCAGCCTCTTAAGTCTCCCGTCCCATGGCTCCACCTCTAGGAGAGCAGGAAAAATTCTACATATATATGTACTTGTAGATGAAAACATATATTAAATCCTTTGGATTTCCAGAAGGTGAGGGGATGTTGGTGGGAATACAGATAAAACAAGATCTGTTGTGAAATTGTTAAAGTTGGTGGTGGCTACTTGAAAATCATTGTACAATTCTCTCTACTTCATAGGTTGAAAATTTTCATATTAGTGTATATTTTTATAAAAAAGAAAGAGAAAGTAGGGAGGAAAAGAATAAGGGAAAGTATGGGAAGCAAGGTAGGAGAAAAAAAAAGAAGAAAGGAAGGAAAGAAAGAAGGGAGGGAGGGAGGGAGGGAAGGAGGGAGGAAAGAAGGAAGAAAGGAAGAAAGGAAGAAAGGAAGAAAGAAAGAAAGAAAGAAAGAAAGAAAGAAAGAAAGAAAGAAAGAAAGAAAGAAAGAAAGCAGGCAAGCGAGACCTTCTAAAACTCAAAGTGAGAGAAGTTAGAAGTTTCTACTTAGAGTTAGTTAGGTGCCCAGTAAATGGATTTTGGGCAATAATTATGGATAATAGCAACATTTGCCAGAATAATGACATGTAAGAAATTAGCAATAGGGTTGGCCAAATAGCTTGGTAGACTACAGTGCCTGCTTAGGCACAGGGACTGGAGTTTGATCCCCAGTGTGCTGTGCCAGCCCTGTCCCCAGGGCCTGCTGAGAGGGTGACTGAGTCTGGGAGTGGTGGTGCGCACCTGTGATCTCAGCACTTTAGAGGCTAAAAACAGGAGAATCACTATGAGTCCAATCTGTGTAGTGAGACCCTATAGACCCTGTACTAAATACATACAAAAGGAAAAAGAAGTTAGTAAAAGAACTGAGTAGTCAAGTAGCATATTCTTATAGTGCAGGTATAGGAATATACACTTTAACAGGCACTTTCAGATTTAAACACTAAAGCCCACACCCAGACAACAAAATACAATTTTATGAAACAATTTAGCCTTATTTTTAGCTTCCCATTAGGGCCATCTATTTTCTTTGAGCCAGGCCACTTTAATTGTAGAATGTGGTCAATAAATCCAATTTATTAGACCAAGGGTTCAAAAGTATGATGACAAATAAGTACTTTCTAAATTCTATATAGATAGTTACTGAAATAGCCGCATATTTATTGACAGAATGATTTTTCATAGTTTTAGTAATCTTTTCTATGCACCAGGCTACAGAAGTACCATGGATTGGCAAATAGAATTTAGGAGATTTAATACAAAAACTATTAAAGAGGAAAATTATGCAAATATATATATATAAGGTAGCTGAGATGATTGTACTAATAATTTCTATTAATTTTGTTGCTGTTGTTATTTTGTTTTTTAGGGGAGGATCTACAGGGTGTTCAGGGTTTCACTCCTAGATCGGACTCATTAGCAATCCGCCGTTTACAGTCTCCCAAGAGCTGGGATTACAGGCTTGTGCCACCATGGCCAGTCTCAATTGCCATGTCAGAGTGTCCAGGGACAGGGCTGGCATGGCAGGCCTGAGGATCGAACCCCAACACCAGCACCTGCTTGCAAGCATTTTAATTTGCTGCGCTATTTGGCCAGCCCTCCATCAACTTCTTGAAAATAGCAGTTAAGGTTTAGAATTTTCACTTCAACTAACTGTTTGCTGATATCTGTGGTCTGAGCAACTATGTGGAGGACAGCAATATCTAACACAAAAGCCATTGTTGAATACCTCACATCTTCTAAATGTGTATTGTTTCTAATGTCTTGCCAAATTACCATTATACTCTCTTAAAAATAAATTTTTAAAAAGTAAAAAGAAAAAAGACAGGAAAAAAACAAGGTTTATTGAAAGCAAGTGTTAATGTTCAATTTTTGTCCAATATTACATAGTTATATCTGTTAATCTGAGCAACAGATCTGATAAAAATAGTAATATAACAACCATTATTAATTTGCTATTATTTTTAAAATCTGTAAAATATGTAATGTAGTATGTTAGCCTGTTGCTGTCTTTGTTCCTGCCATTTGTTTTTGTTTTTGCTTTCATTCTTCAAAATAATACAAAATAAAAATATTGAAAAAAAATTTTTGACTGTTCTACTCCCCATATGAAGAAACTGTATACATTTTTGAAAATTCTATTTATGTATTTATGTTAAATATACAAGTACATGCTTATTATATGCTAATATATCATATATATTTTGTAAATATGCCTATGTAATCCAGATACTAGTTAAGTAATCAATTAATATTTATAAAGTTCTTAAATGCCATAAGATTATACTCTAAGAGATGGAAAGATAACTGTATAAAGTATAAGAAAAGGCCTAATTCCTAACTTTTCTAGAGCTTATGATATAGAAAGATAGAAAACAAGCAGTAGATAAGTGAATAACATGAAAAAAAAACCATCAATGAGAAGACAGGAAAATACCATAAGTTTTTAGTGTCGATGCAAGCATTTATATAAAGAATACTTGAAAAATTACCTAAATTTAATCCCGAGGCCTGCCATGCTGGCTGGGCTCCCAGGACACACTGAGACAGCAACTGAGGCCAAGCGTGATGGTGCGTGTCTGTAATCCCAGCTCTTGGGAGGCTGTAAACAGGCAGATCGCTATGAGTTTGATCTAGGAGTGCTATGAGTCTGATCTAGGAGTGAAACCCTGAACACCCTGTGGACCCTTCCCTAAAATACAAAAAAAAAAAAAAAAATTACCTGAGTATATCTTTATTATTTTTTTTTAAATTTTTTTGCTTTTTGAGACAGGGTCTCACTGTGAAGTTCAGGCTGGCTTTGAGTTCACTTTTGTAGCCCAGGCTGGTCTCGAACTCACATCGATCCTCCTGCCTCAGCCTCCCAAGTGCTGGGATTACAGGCGTGAGCCACCACGCCCGGCTGTGAGTATATCTTTATTGGAACAAATTATTCTTTTTTTTTATAAGATAATTATTTTTTTAATTGTTTAAATTTAACACGGGTTATATTACATATTTTCATCATCAGATCAGTTTAGATTAATACATA
>PVJA010031513.1:0-24854 GCA_004027025.1 Myocastor coypus
AGATTCCTTTCTGAAATAAGATAGAGGTAATAAAACTAGGTAGAAAGAAGATGAGAAAAAATATTTAAATTTGTACTTTAAAGAAAACCTCAGCCTTAGAACACATAGTTTATTTACATTTTTTCTTTCTCCCAGAAGAGCAAACATGTATCTCCCTTTCCGCTATGAAAGGGAGATTTTTACTTAAAAATGGTCTTCTTTCACCCATAGGGACCCCCTTTTGATAGTTCCAACAGGAAGAGACTATTATATGCTACAAGTGTACCATCTTATACCATCTACTAAGGCTATGGATTATCAAATTCCACAGATTTCCACCTCATAAAACACATAAAATGTCCCCAGCTCCTAACTGTACTGTTCTTCATTTCTTTGGGCACGTGCACTCCACTTCAGTGTATGCTATATCTATCTTTAATAAACCTTTCTTATGCCTCTCTTTCAGAAGTTCCTTATAACACCAAGATAAAGGTCATTTGTGGGCAACTTATATTGAAACATTGTTGGTACTATCTGTCATTTATGACAAAGGCCATTTATGGCCATCATACCAAATGGGAAAAAACTGAGTCTTCCCCCAAAATGAAGAATAGCACAAGTGTGTCAATGTTCATCACTCCTATTCACCATATACCTTGAAACTCCAGTCAGAGTAATCATGCAAGAGAAAAAAAATAAAAGAAATACAATATTATCAGATGATATGATCCTTTATTTACAATACTCAAGAAATCTCCAAAGTGAAGAAGGCTATAAAATAAACACACAAAAATCAATAACATTACTATAAACTAATAATGAACTCACTGAAAAAGGAATTAGTAAAAGATTACCATGCACAATAACATTAAAACAATTAAGTGTTTAAGTATTAAATTAGTCAAGAAAGTAAAAGACTTTTTCAATGGAAATCACGCTAAAATAAAAAGGAAAATTGATAACCACTGAATCTCGTATAGCTCTTGATATTCCCAGAGAAAAATGGCAAGAGGATGAACAAAGAAATATAAGAAACAAAGCTGGGGTCAGGTGGGACCTTCTCTGTCCTGAAGGAAGTAAAGGAACTTCCTGAGGACTATAGAGCTTTTATCTATACACCCAGAAGGTTGGTATCAATTTAAGCCTTTCTGCTTAGCAAGTTTGTAAGTTGGAACAATTTACTTACTCTACCAGTTGCTGCTTGTTGTTGGTTTTTGTTTTTGCATTTGTTCAGGGTCTCACTACTCAGCCTGGACACATAGTGCTCATTCTGTTTTCAGCCTCCTCAGCGTTGTCATTACAGACATGTGCCACCACATCCGGACTCAGTCGCCTGGAGACATTGCATGCAGATTAAACCCCAGTATAAGCAGGTCTTAGTCTGCTGAGCTATCCCATCAACCCTCCAGCTTTGTCTTAGTCCCATGTGTGCAATTGATTTCCAGCGTTAGCTACTCCCTACATAACCCTCTTTTCTGCTTTGTAGTATACATGATAAGTACTTATTTGAAGTTGGAGGAGTTATGATTGAAGAACTCTGTATAAGGCTTTCTCATTCTTTAACACTTTCCATTCTAGGTGAACTTGCTCTAGGCTAGATCTTCTTGGTCCAAAGATGTTGGATACCTGTATTCAGCAATTTTACCCTACACAGTTTATTAAATCATAACAGTATTTAGCTACCAGTATAGTTGGCAACTGTCAGAAGTTGTTTATGTTTTGAACCTTCTACAGCTAACATATTACTATGGCATAATTTTCTACAACTTGTGATCATTCTTTTCTGCTGGGTGCTTAAGACCAAATTAAGACTGGTATTGATCAATATTTGCTCTCTATGAAAGTCAATTAGATCTCCTCAAGAATTACCTCGGAACCAAATAAAGCATCTCTTGATTCTCCTATCTGTGTCAGCTATCTGATGAGTCACAGCTATTTTGAGACCAAGTTGCTTTCTGAAAAATCTTTTTTTCCCCCCGCAGTGGAACAGGATGTTGAACTCAGGTCCTCATTCTTGCCAGGCAAGTGTATATTCTACTGAGCTATCTCCCCAGTCCCTGCTTTCTGGAAAATCTTGAAATTTACTTATTTCCTCATGGCTCTCATTAGACATACTATACATTATAGAATCAATTTCCTCTGTGGTACCATAATGCCCTTGGTTAGAAAATCAAGAACTCAGCTGAGTTATAGGATGTCACAGAAGTTCTTTTATGTTCGAGGTCTTCATTTACCTTGGAGGAATAGCGCCAAAATATTGGCTATCTTCTCAGTTCACCTATGTCTTTAAAGTTTGGTCTCCAAACCTGTTATTGAACTTGCAGAGGAGGAACTTAATGACACTATACTGTAACAGAGGCCAAAAACATAATATTACTATGTTATCTAAATATAAAATATCTTAGAATATAAAATGGATATTCAAACAAATTATGTCCTGACAACCATGGATATTCTAATATTTAAAATCCTATAAAATTTTAACAGACACCAGGTACATGTTTTTACACAGAAATTTATTTTTTTTAATTTTTTTTTTTTCTTGTTTCAGAACCTTTGTTTATTCACTCATTCTATGGCCGGCTCAGCCCACCCCGAGGGCAGGGCTGGTGCAGCATGTGGGCAGGGGATCGAACCGCGGTCCCTGAAGCCGCCCAAGCTTTCCCAAGCAGGCGCTTTAGATCACTGAGCCATCCTGCCAGGCCCTTACACAGAAATTTAAAAACCAAAACCATAGAACATATTTCAACATGACAATCATGACATTTTATGACATACTTAAATTTTCATTTCAACATAATATAATTGTTTTAATCAGTCATCTCTAATACATAGGAAACTTTTACCTAATACATTGTCCTTCAGAGGGATACACATGACAGAAGTTTTTTGCTAAAGGTAAAAGTCTGAATTTGAACAAAATTCTTATCACAATAAGAAATATTTTACATTTTGGAAGATGTGTACATCTGGAATCATGAATACATTTAATACACCATAAAAGTAACAGTAATGAATTGTCATAAAGATGTGAAAACCTTACTTTTGTACCAATAGCATCTTTTGTGAGTAAGCCTTATTTTATTTTTCTAAAAAACTATCTTTTGACCAATGACTAAGTTGTTGAGGATGCTTCCTGAGAGACTACAGAGATCACTTGGGGTTCCTTACTAATAGACAAAAATTCTACACTCTTCTATGCATCAGTCAGAGCCCTGTCTAATAATCTCTCCCAACTCTAAAGGATTTTTGTCTAATTATCTTAATTTTTGATACGCTGTAAGAAACAAAATTTCATGTTAATTACTCTATCTGATAACTCAGGTGGAAGCATGGTTTTAATTTCACAACACAAATTGTGTTATAATTAAATGACCCAAAACTACAAAATAAAACGGAATAAAGAAAAATTTTTGAGGTTAGATTTAAAAAGGAATAACTGTTCTCAGGACAGACAGACAGACAGACAGACAGACAGACAAATAAACAAGTACACGGAACAAACAAACAAACATCTTACAAAATCAGAACGCTCTTAAATATACTTTTGACCACATTGATTTACAGTAACTCTATGTTAAATTTTAGATGGTTATAATTATTAATAGACTAGCTTAGTTTATTGTTCATCAAGTAACAGAGTTCTCTTAGAAAAATGACCAAAATTATAAATAGTTAGCTTCAAAGATGGATAAAGCCAATTAGTACTACCAAGTAAAGTCTGAAAATCAGTTAGGGTTGACCTCAACATTTTGGAATATAACACATCTTTGTTTGGTAATGTGAACCAAATATGAAAAAGTTATAGCTTATACCCTTTTAGAGGCCACCCTAAGGCCTGTCATTATTTAAATGGAATGTAAAAGTCAAGCAATTGCTCAAACCTCAGTGATGTGATCACACTCCAAACCTTTATACCTGTTTGTAAAATCCTAAAGGTTTTTCTATGCCAATTAAAGTTAGGAATGTAAAATAAGTAGCCAACCTTCTTAACAATCAGGAGAATGCCAAAGACAAAAACAAAAAAAAATTGAAAATCAGAAGCATATCCTGTATATGATGTTAGGAAGAAAATTGAAATTAAATAAAGACAGCTTTATTAGCTATATAATCTAAAATGAGGAAAATTTTACTGTAACTTTATAAGACCAACGTTACCACCAAAACGTACATTTTTCTCAGACAAAGGGCAAAGTTTTTACTTAGTTGAATTACGTTCTTTTGAGTTATCATTTAAAATATTTCCATTAATGTAAATCTGAGAAAATATGAGGGTTTTTTCAAGTAAATGGAAAACAATTTTATCTTGAGGATGGAAACAGTCTTTTAAATAAATCACTTTTAGGGAAAAAAAATGTAAAGGCTTCCTTTAGTGTCAGTTATAATAGAGAAATAAAATGACTGTATTCCTTGAAATGTTCTATTCTCTGTGTGAGGCAGAATGGCCTTTTGCATTCCTCCAGGTCAGCAAAATAGCATATTTGGTACTGTGCACCTGCAGCTGCCACACCCAAAGGCCGTCTACACTTATGTCGAGAAGCCCTTTAAAATATTTTTCCTTTAAATAATTACTTCTATCTATGAACCCAATAGGTATTAGAAGACCCAAAATCTGTGGATTCCCTTTCCTTATTTACACACTTTTTAAATTTTTGTCAAGGAAAGAATGACCAAATATGTCATAAGAGAGTCTTGGCTGATTTGAGCAGTGCTTTAAGTGATTTTAATCATAACCTTGATTTCCTTTTTTGTCTTTTGTATCTGGCTCCAACTTCTGCTCCTTCACTTCAAGGCTGAGAAAGCCGCTGGTAGTAGCTGGGTTGACCAGTTTTACTGTCAGGAATGGGCTCCTTCACCTCTCCAGGGAGCACAGTGGACTCTGAGTGGTGCCATTTGTGCCTTGTAAATTTTTGATGCCATAAATGCTCACAGGGCATGTGAATATCTTTGCCTATGGTGTGCACAGTAGCCATAGCTGGGCAGCACACAAGAGCTCATGGACAGTTGGTAAACACCAGGGGAGTCTACCTTGGGGAGGAGTGCATGCCTCTCCTGCACCCAGGTAATGCCTCTCTCCTAGTATGGTGCCACGAAGCTCTGAGACAGCTGAAAACAATCCAACAGAATTTCCTTTTATAACTCCCTCGGTTGTATCCTTAAATGCTTGAACAAAGATAGAGATGTTAAGCTCTATCAGTGGGGCTGTTCCCAAGCCCTCCTTTTCCAGATCAGAACTTGGTTCTAAAATAGTACTCTGATCAAAATCCATTGCAGTGGTCTCAAAAAGTAAGGTAAATATAGGAACCAAGATAGCAACAAATATTTTTATATACATCTGCATACATCTACAGTTCTTGAGACTCTGATTACCCCCATTTTACCTACAAAAAATGTAATATGACTCTCTCTTTTTGAGTTCTCTTTAAGCTCATTATCTCTGTGGCCCTAGTGAACCCATTTCTAGCCCTAGCGAACTTCCATCCCCGAGTTTTTACACCTGGTGAGCTACTGTGCTAAATATTGGTTCTATCCAATCACTTCTTTCCCCCATTGTATGCAAATAAGAAGCATCCCCTCACCCACTTTTTTTCTCAATGGATGTGCCTATTCAACATCTATTGCTGTGTCATATGCAGCCTTCAGTGTCATTGGGGTGGGAGGAGGGATAGCAAGAGGACGAAGAAATAAGGACAAGAGACAAAGCTGGGGTCTGGTGGAGCTCTCTTCTGATGGGAGGAACGAAACTGCCCAAGAACTGTAGAGGATTTCTTTATATACTCAGGAGGTTGATGTCAATTTCAAGCTTTCTGCATAGCAACAAATTTGCAAGTGGAAAAAGCTTGTTTATTTGGCTGCAGGAGCTCCCCACATGTGGTTCATTTCCAGCTTCAACCACTACCACAGAGGATATCAGAAATGTAAAAGTATCCCATTTCTCATTAGGAAGAAACAATGTAACCAAAAAAGCTATTCTAAAAAAACCAAATACATAGATTTATTTGTTTATTTGGTACAGGCTCCCACTATACAGTTCAGACTCATTGTCTGAGACACACACCCACTCTAGTGCTCGTATTACAGGCCTGTATCACATGATAAATTTTGGTGACTGGTGTAGTGCACCTAGCAAGGCGTGTGGTAACAGGTATCAAAACTCGGTCCTTGTGCTTCCCAGGCAAGCACTTAAGCCATTGAACTATCTACCTTGCTCCAAATATACATATTTCATATAATCTCAGTCTCTTACAACACTAGAGGAAATATTCCTACTTAGTCTTTTCTATGAAATCCAAATAGACCCTGAAAAGCAAAACCTATCATCGGTCACAAAAGCTAAGCAGGTAGCATATAAAACCAGACTTTGAATTATATTGCAAAGCTATTGTGCTTAAACAGCATGGCACGGTAATAACAAATACAGGAATATGTGTAAAGGGAACAGAGAAGAAGCAGAAACAAGCTCAGGCACATAGAGCTATCCAATCTTTCACAAAAGAGTCGAACATACATACAAGAGGAAAAACAATGTCTTTAATAACTGGTGCTGGTACAATAGGCTATTCTCATAGCCCTATGAAACTCACCATGTACTAAACTATACACAACATGAATCAAAAATCTAGATATTAAAACAGAAAAAAATAATATCTGGGGAGATAGTTCAGTGGTCTAAGCACCTACCTGGCAAGTGCAAGGACTTGGGAGTACCACACACTGTGCCAGCCCCTCATTGAGCCAGCCACTAAAAACAGGTATGATGGTGCATGCCTGTGATCCTGGCACTAGAGAGGCTGAAACAGAAGGATCACTATGAGTCCAAGCTGCATAATGAGACTCTGTACCAAATAAATAAATAAATAAATAAATTTAAAATTTTAAAATAAAATAAACCAGAAACTAGCTACTTGAAAATCACATAGGTCCAACTCTTGAAGAAATAAACATAAGAAAGGACTTTATGAACAGAACCCCAAATGTCCTAAGAAATGTGAAGAATAAACAAATGGTGTGACCTAAAAACCAAATCTTCTACACAGTGAAATAAACAGCCCAAGGAGTGAAGAAAGAAACAGTCTACAGAATGGGGAACACTTTTCTTCCGTCATTACATGGACAGAGGACTAATATCAAGAATGTATAAGGAGGGCCCGGCTGGATGGCTCAGTGGTCTAAAGCGCCTGTTTGGGAAAGCTTGGGCGGCTTCAGGGACCGCGGTTTGATCCCCGGCACCACATGCTGCGCCAGCCCTGCCCTCAGGGTGGGCTGAGCCGGCCATAAAAATGAGTGAATAAACAAACAGAGGTTCTGAAACAAGAATAAAAATAATAAATTTTTAAAAAAGAATGTAAAGGAATTTGAAAAAAAATAGATCTTCAAAAAAAAGGCAGAATCAAAATATGCAAATCAACTGCATACATACTTTTCAGAATAAGTGTAGATGGCCAGTGAATACACTTTAAAATGCTTGCTATAACTGGCTGTCGCAGAAATGCAAATTAAGCCACACTCAGGCTTCATTTCACTCCAAAAAGAATTGATTCCATAAAAATCTAATAGTAAATCTTGTAAGGATCTGGGGAAAATGTAATCTTACTATGTTGTTGATGGGAAGGTCAACTGGTACAGCCACTATGGAAATCAGTGTGGAGATTCATCAAGGAACCTAAAAATAAAACTTCCCTTGGCTCAGCTATCCCCTTAGTGTCACACAAAATAAATTAAAATCATATTAAGTGACATATGTATACTCATGCTTACAGAAGCATGATTTATAAAATCTAGATCTTAGAAAAAGGGTTTATGTCCATCAATAGACAAAATAGGCAGCTGCAGCCCATAAATATACCACAGCCCTCTCTTACTACCCATTTTAGAAGCCTTTGACTCAAATTTCAATTTGTTAATTATAGGTATCAAACATTGTCTCTCTAAGGGTTTCCCACTACATCACCTTCAGAATGAAAATGCTAAAATAGGCAAAAAAAATATGGTATTGATATAGGCTGCCATCAAAAAGAAAAGCTTGAGGCATTTATACATAAATAGATGTAATATGAGAACATAAGGTTAAATGAAATAAGTCATATAAAAAGCTCAACTATTTCATGTTTTCTCTTCTTTGAGAAAAAACATATATGCATGTATAGAAAGAAATCAAAAAAGAAAGCTAAAAAGTTAAAACACTTCCCCAAATTACAAATTCTATTGTTTAAAAAATATTTCCATATATATGCCAATTGGTTTCATGGTTTACAGAAAAGAAAGAAAGATTTCTGTTATTATTTATTTAATTATTGTTTAAAGATTCTTTTCAATTTATGTATTGTATTCTGAGTAACTACTCTTCAGATAATAATACACAATATAGTAACTGATCTTTTCCTTTTCACTATTTGATTATGAAATTTTTTCATAAAAATAAAAATATAGTCAGTCTCTTATAAAACTCTTCCTTCCTTTCTTCAAAACCTCTTTGTGAAAATTCAATGGATTTATAGGATTAAAAATGCATCTGTGAGTATAGTAAACATGATCCTCTTGCCCAAAGAAGCTTAAAGTTTAGTGGAGAAGACAAATGTTTCAAAAGTAGGAAAACAGGTTGGGCGTGGTGGCCCATGCCTGTAATCCCAGCACTTGGGAGGCTGAGGCAGGAGGATCAGTGCAAGTTCGAGACCTTCCTGGGCTACAAAAGTGAGCTCAAGGCCAGCCTGAACTGCATAGTGCGACCCTCTCTCAAAAAGACCAAAAAAAAAAAAAAAAAAAAGTAGGAAAACAAATTATTCTTCTTATAATTGCTAGTAAGCAGTACAAGAGAGCTCAGCTTGGGGTTGTTAAAGAATGGAAAGTCAAATTTATGCTCAAACTAGAAAGATAACATAGGTGACATCTAGAAGCATCACTGAAATCCTAGCACACAGAGGAGCCTGCCAAGCTCAGCAGAATGGAATAGAGTAGCAGCACTGAAGGAAACAAAACTGCAGGAAGAGCTGGCCACTGTGAGAGGGCCATGGGCGCAGGCAGAAAGGCACTTCAGGGAAAGGTATGGTTGGGATCTAGGGAAGACAATGCTTAGTGCAGGACTTTTAGGAAGGGGCAGCAGGGTCCTAAAGAACTACTTCAAAATTATTTCATGCAGACAGGTATTGGGCTGCAAAGAGCCTTGTTTTAGAAGTTATGAGTGTTCATGATGAGAATGATGTCAGCCCTGGTGGTTTGTAAAAGAGGAGGCTTTCTAGGTAGGTTTCTGGGTAGGTGGGTGTCTCAGTCCTGGAGAAGAGAAGTGTGAGAGGCAAAAGTAGATGGTGCTGGGACCCAGACACATCTTGCTGAAGCACCTTCTTTTTTTTTTAGAATCAAGAAATGTTGCACAATTCGCATCTTCATACTCAAAGTAATGTAGTGAGAAACTCTTAGAGAGACAATATTTGATATCTGTAATTAACAAATTAAAATTTAACTGGGTCAAAACCTTCTAAAATGGGAAATAAGAGAGGGCTGTGGCGTATTTATGGGGTGCCAACTGTTCTTTTCAAAGCTTCGGTATTGTATTTTCTCTTTAATATAATTTAGCAGCATTGCTTGCTGAATTACTTTGCTTATTCTTGTCCAGATGGCCATTTATCTGGCACCTATCAACTATAAGAAATGCTTAAGCCAGGTGTGGTGGTACACATCTGTAATCCCAGCACTTGGGAGGCTGAGGCAGGAGGATCGGTGTAAGTGTAAGACCAGCCTGGACTAGAAAAGTAAGCTCAAGGCCAGCCTGAACTGCATAATAAGACCCTGTCTCAACTAGACAAAAAAAAAAAAAAAAAAGAAGAAGAAGAAAGAAAAAAGAAAGAAAGAAGGAAGGAAGGAAGGAAGGAAGGAAAGAAAGAAAGAAAGAAAGAAAGAAAGAAAGAAAGAAAGAAAGAAAGAAAGAAAGAAAGAAAGAAGTGTTTGATTCATAAGTGATATATTTTTATTCTATCATATGCACATTTATTGGTCTTACTCCAAATTACCATTTATAGCATTTTACAACTATAGTACTAATAACCAGATATGTGTAGAGAGATTTGTGAACTCTGTAGATGTTAAGCAGCTTGTGTCAACTTGATTGGCTTGGGTGGCAACCAGGGAACTGGTAAAGCACACTTCTGTGTGTGTCTGCGTAGGCCATGGAGGTGTGACCTGGGGTCTATTGCTGTTTAGGAGGCCCTACCACTCTGGCACTATTCCCTCTTCTGCTTTTCAGGCACCATGAATGAAGAATATTTGCTAAGCTATAACTTTCTACCATAATGTTTCTGTCTTGAAGCAAGTTGCAATGAACTAAACCCTCTGAACTCATGAGCCCCAATTTAAACCTCTCTTCCTTTAAATCACATATGCTCGGTATTGTGTCCCAGTACTGAAGATGGAGACTAATACCAGAAATTGTTACAGAGCAAATGAGGCCATTGTTGTTAGACTATCTGGCAACAGAGTTTGAAAGCTCTTGGAGATAGTTTGCAAGATGAATTTGAAAAGATTTGGAGATGTGGGCTAGAGATGCCCTAAAATGCTATAAACAGAGCCTAATCGGTGATCCTGATCTGACATCTGAAAGCCAAAATGCTGATTGGAACACAGACAGACAAGGCAACAGGTTCCCGAGGCTTCAGTTGGGAATAAATCTATGCTAACAGTTGAGCGATAAGCCATCATGTTTAACACTATCAAAAATTTGGCTAAATTTTGCCTATGGCCCAAGATTTGACAGTGGACTAAGATTAAGGGTATTGGATTGAGATTAAGGGTACTGATGTATTGAAGAAAATCTGAAAGCAATGCAACATTCAGACTATGTCATGAGCACTGCTGACTGATTTCAGCCAAATTTACAGCAAGCATCAGGAAAAAAATAACTAGAGCAGGAAATGTCATGAAATTAAATTTTGTACAAAAGGGATCATACTTAAAGCAGATATCTGAAGAGGAGATTTGACTGCTAAAGAGATTAATGCCATTAAAAACAAACTGAGTTCTTTGTATATTGACAGGAAGAAATATGTCTGGAGGTTATCTTAAGAACCTGCAGGCTCAAGAACCCAATGCAGGCTCAAAGGTGCAAATCCATGAATCCTCTGTCTCAGAAGAAAATCCTTGGAAGCAATGTTTAATAAGGGCTATGAGACGATAGATTTCTTGGGACTTGGGTCACTGTACTGTGTTACCCAGACACTCAATGGCTGATGCTTCCAAATCTCACTGGGGACTGGCTACTGCCTGTACTCTGGCAGAACTTGGAGTCTCCCATATGGTGCTGGTTTATGTTTTGTATTATGTAAGTTGGTTTTTAGTTTTGCTTCCACAGAAGTTCACCGCTAAATGTTTTACTTGATCCTCAGAGGAAATATTAGGCTTGGACTTTTGGAAAATTGCTGGGACCGCCGAACCTTTGGGTAGGAGACTTTTGTGTTACTGGTTTACTCAGGTTTGTAACATGCTAGGAATAATTATTAACTTACTGTGTCCATTTGAAGTGTGGTTTAAGAAGTGTTAGGATATCAGGCTGACAGTGCATAGAACGTAGTGAGCAAACTTGACTGTTGATGTGATCGGTTGCACATTACTAAGCATACTGTTGCATCTGGGTAGAATGTGAGGACTTGATTGTGGGGTCCAGGTCTCCTCCCTCACCCTTCTTCTGCCACTGTTCTCCTGCCCTAATTCCTGGCCACCCTACACCAAGCAACCATACTCTAGCCTTCCTCCCTTCCTGGGAGCCCGATGATCACCGATTGAATCTCCTACTATGTGAACCAAATTAGGAACAGATACTAAGAAAACTTGCGACAATGAAGTTGGAAATTAAAATAAAACACTCTATAGCTCATCATATGTACTATCATTTTCTAAAATATCCTATAGGCCTGCCACAAAAATATAGCATCTTTCAGAATTTTCCTCTCAATTCATCTAGAAAGGATGTGGTCTGCACACTTCCCAGCTTAAGTTTATGGTAAAGCAAATCTTGGAAGAATATCTCTGTTCAATGTTAGAGGGAAAAGGTTTGAATGGCTTCTTTGAGTGGCTGCCCAATACATCGTATTTGAATTAAATAATTTTTGTTTCAGCATCTGAATGTGAGTCGGCTGTTACACAGTTATTTTTATCAATTTAGGTTTCATAACTATACATAGAAAGATTTAATGATTAAAGAAAATCCAGTATTTATACATTATACAAACGTAATGTCAAATATCACAGAGCAATTAACTGCTTCCTTCTTTCTTGATGTTTCACTGTAGGAGTGGGCTACTAGTATTCTCCACTGAGGAATGCCAAAAAAGGTCTAAGACAATTATTTCTTTCAAACAAAGTCGTTTTCAAGACACTCCAAAACAAAAATCACAAATGACCTCTTAGATTTCCAGACACATTCTCATTGTTTTGCTTAAGTGACACAGCTGAGTTCTCCCAGACCATAATATTCATGAATTCAGTTGGCATTCAAATAGAAAATCAGATATAGAGCTGTGACAATTCATTCATTTAAATAATAGCCTAAAAATAACATTTTCAGCATAGCATTCACTTATGGTCTTAAGAAATTATTGAAAAGGCAGAACACTAGGGGCTTTAAGGTTAACAGTCCCATCTAAATAGGAGTTGGCACTGAACATAGAAGCTTTTACATGAATGGAATTGATGGCTCAGAAATATGATCCACATGTGGCCTAAGTGACAACTTAAACAAAGAAAGCTGCTATGTCTAATTTGAACAGATCCCATTAATGTTCTGTGGTATTATGAACTTGTTTATGGTAATAACACTAATGCATCTGCTCCATCTTTGTGCAGTTACCTAGACTACATTGCTTGACACTGCCATTCTGTATTAACCTCCATCTGCTAGGCTACGTCTGTCATTTTTTTTTTCACCGTAACACAATGTGACAGAAGCTTCATTTACCTAAACTTATCTTGGCAACTTGTACTTCATTAAAAAGAATCCTGCAAGCATCAGTTAAAGCTTTCTTATCTGGTCATGCATAGCCAAGCTTCATAAATCATTCTTTCACTTTTCATTTTGCAGCTTCTAGAAAGGTAACATTATTGAATTCAGATCACCGGGAAAGAGTGTACTAAAATGTTTATTGATGATCTTTTCAACGGTGAGCTCTGCTTTGAATGTAGGCAGTAATATTAACCAAAGTTTATGGATTTAAAACTCAAGTCACAAATATGTTTTATATACTGCTATAAATACTCTAGATAACAGCCACTTTAGCAATCTTTTGAGAAGAATGGTATTTAGCCTTTGAATTCTGCTTTCTTGCTGGTCTACACTACATTTCATTTATACTAATTTAAGGATATATCTGCACTATAATTAGTTAGGATAATTCACTCTGAAACCATTAAGTAAGTAATCACAACCATATCTGAAGTCTCTTGGTGTTCAGTACAAAGTTCTTTGTGCATCCCTTTTGTTCAAATTGAGAATAAACATATCTAATTTGGTAGCAGCATACTCTGGACAAGCTGACCTTTTATAGAAAGGCCCCATGGAGAGATGGCTTATCCCACAAATTTGAAGACTTTCTATAGAAGCACTACCAGGTTCCTATTTGGAAAGTCATGATCTTGGGAGTGCTAAATATCTACCATCATAGAGGAAGGAAACAGCTTTGAATGCCAGAAATTGCGTGAGGTCTTGGGAGAATTATTTGTCTTATTTAATATACTACTTAAGACAAATTGTAACTAAGCTAAAGGATGAAATATATAACTACAATTGTCCCGGCAAGAGAGACTTTGCTGTACCGTTTACTTCCTGCTGCGGCTCTCTTGATATTGTATGTACTATATGAATACATAACAAGCAATTAGGTTTTTTTCATGTCATTTGGGTGAAATTTTTGCTACCTATGTGTCAACTTAGATACAATGGATCTGTATTCTTATTTCCAAAACATAAATGAAATTTTTACTCTTCATTTTTTCTAAAGCAAATGACTCTAATATTATCTTAAATGAAAATTCTAAAATAATAGGTTGGGATCAGTTAATACTTTATATAAAATATAGATTTAACTTATGGCACCTTAGAAATTTATAAAATATCTGACTTGGATGAGTCCTATAATTTCTAGGAAGCAGGGTTTTAGATGTAAGTAACTTATCCAATCTCATATACCTAAAGAATGATAAAGATGAAATTCATTATATGTTGACAACAGAATTATGACTGAGCTTATTTTAGGTGCTAGCGTAAATCAATATAAATAATAATTTTTTATATCTTACAATGAAGATTAGAAAGAAAGTTTATTTTATGTATCTAGTAGAGGGCCTAACAGTGTTTCTCAGCCTTTTATAATGCCATGATCCTGCAATACAGTTCCTCATGTTGCTGTGACCCCAAACCAAAAAATAATTTTGGTGGCTACTTCAAAACTGTAATTTTGCTACAGTTATGATTCGGAATGGCTTTAGGTGACTTCTGTGTTTTGGTCGTTCAACCCCCTCTGGGGTCACAACCCACAGGTTGAGAACCACTGGCTCTACAAGGTCTCACTAACAGATTGGACTCATAGTGATCCTCCTGTTTTCAACCTCCCAAGTTCTGGGATTACAGGCGCATAACTCCTCAGCCAGTCTCATTCCTAGTCTCAGTGTGCCCCAGGGGTAGGGCTGGCATGGCACACTGGGGATCAAACCCTGGTCTCTGCATCTGCTAAGCAAATGCTTTAATCTGCTGAGCTATCTGCCAGTTTTAATAGAGAATATTAACTAAAGACAATTATGTAAATAATAGAAAGTTTATTTTGTCCAAGTTTTCAGCTGTTACAACAAAATGAAGTAAGGATTTCATGTAGAAGCTAACTTTCCCCTGTGTCTACAAATAATAAGTTGTTAGCATACTAGAGACTCTATGAGTTCTTATACTGTTTGAGGCAGTTGAAATCACAAAAACACACAAACATGGCCAAAGGTCATATTTAGTTATTTTTTCCTATTGTCAGACTTCTACTGACAACAAAATCATAGCCCTTAGGTCTACCAAATAGCAGATTTTGAAATAACATTTTAAGTTACTGAGCCAAATGGGCTCCCTTTACAGAACAGAAAATAGGTCTAGTTACATGTCTTAAACAACTAGAGCATTTTCTCCATTTTGACACATTACCCTTTAATGGGTATAAATGAGATATTTAGCACTCATTTATTAACCCACTCACTGTGAGTAACAAATTATAACCAACGGGCTCTTCAAAGAACTTATAATCCATTTGGGAAATGAAAATTTAAATAATGAATTGATCTCACTCAGATAAAACTACAAAGAGAAAACAATAGGATCAATGAGTTATTCAAAGAGTTAAAAGAGAGTAAAGAAATAAAAGAGTTGGATTTTATGATGCAGAGAAGGGCAAGGCTTTCCATGTATGAAAACACATAGGGCAGACATCACATGGGAAACCTTGAAAATGTTACCAAATAACTAAAGATCCCGAAGGATATTTAGATTGCTAGGTCATTGCTTTTAGGTATTTTTAAATATATTTTTATGTATTTATTTGCTACAGGGTCTCACTACACAGATCAGACTTGTAGTGATCCCCCTCTCTCAGCCTCTCCAGCACAGGGATTACAGGCATGCACAATCATGCCCAGTTTCAGGAAAGGTACAGTGTGCCCAGTGTTCCAAGCCTAGCACATCACACTGTGCCGAGAATGGAATTCAGGTCTTTGTGCTTGCCAGACAGGCACTTAGAAGGTGCCTTTAAAGTATTAGAATTTCACCATGAAATGTATCAGATACACTCATTTAACGTCAGCTTCCCGTGAAGTCTCCAAAATACTTTTGGTTGAATTATCTTCTTTATTGAATGTGATGCACATGGAAAAGTGTTTAGTGAGAAAATCCTAGAGCCCATTCCTTTTTTAATATTCCATATTATAGTTGATATGTGGCAATTAAACTTTCAGATCTTCATTTCTCTTAAATTTGAGCTAAACACTACACTACCTAACCCCAGAGTTGCTGATGTTATTTTTCCATATGGTGTCTTTCTGAGATAGGTTCTTAAAATATGGAACTATGTTCACCTGAGTGGAATTTTTTCTTTATATTTTAAGACAGGGACTACAGGATCTACAGGGTCTCACTGTATAGATTGGACTCGAGACATTCCACCTGCGCTCATCCTCCCACGAGCTGGGATTATAGGCGCAGGCCACCACTCCAGTCTCAATCGTCTTCTTAGCAAACCCTGAGGGCAGGGGTGTACGTCTGCCTAAGGAGCTGCTTTAATCCACTGAGGTATTTGGCTGGCCTTATCAAAATTTTTAATTTTACTTAGAACCATGTTATTTTAAATGTACAATATAGTCAGATACTAGAACACTGATTTATACCTAAAATCAAGATTCAAGAATATAGAGTAGCAAGGATGCCCAGATGCATAAAAACATCTCCGTTTTGCAGACTGGCATAGTCAGGGTTTGCCAGGGGATATATTTAATACAGTATATATAATTTATAGGGTTATTTTATAATATTCGCCCTCAAAAGTCAGATGCAGAAGAATGCAAGAAACCTGTCTGTGCACTAAAGAACCCAGGTGAGGGCCTTGATCACACAGTGTCCTACACAAGTCCAACTGGAGGCCTCAAGCCCATAACAAATCTCATGCGAGTCTGTACCAAGAAAATGCATTATAAAGACCAAAAGGTCAGGGATGGAAGATAGAAAGTCTGATCTAGTGGGATAAAGGATGTGTGACAGCAGGCTGGGGGACGTGCACTGGAGCTAGGAAGTGATGCTCAACATGAGGACCAGAGCTCCCCTGAAGAGGAAAACCTCCAGGACAAGCGTCTGCAGGAGAATCAACAGCGCACCATCTTCCCCTTCAGTTCTTTTATTCTATTGGCAATAATCCATAAGCGGGCCTTCCACACACAGCAGCATACTGATTCAGTTCAGCTGGGAGTACCAGAGTTCATCATTAATCCACCACACAGACCAGTGATTACCCAACTGATTAATATTTAAAAATTCTTTGAAATATCTGAGTAAATCTCTGTCATGAGTTCTACGTAGACTACTTTTATCTAATTATATAATTAAAACATTATTGATAGTATTCCTAATTATAGCAGTCCGATGATAAATCACTAAAAATATAAAATGAACTTCTTTGCTATAGCCATTATAGCCCAAAGCAGACCCATATAAGGTGATTGTTTAAGGCATTCTATCAAAATTAATATGATCCATAGGTGCAAAGCAACTCGCGTGGAAACGCTTACATTCCATACAAGCATTTCTAAATTTTTAACAGTGACTTCAGGATGTACTTTAGTATACTCAGTGAAAAGGCAAGTCTTGTCCTTTTAGTAGCAAAGACTTACAATCAAAAGATAGCAAATACTAGGCAAATATCTATTTTCTTATCACTTTTATACAGGAAGATGGTTTCCTACCATTTTGTAAATTAAGATAAAGTTTGCCATATGGCATTACTCAAATAACATTTATTATATATGGTGTTCCCATATTCTGATATTCATTCAGTAGAAATAAAAAGTCCTTGTTGATGCTTTGCTAAGATTATAAAAGTCTAGAAAACTATTTCAAAAAGCAGCTTTCCCATTCATCTGGATTCTGACCCTCTGCAAAAAAAAGGATGATATATTTTTTATCCATAAAATTAATATTCTTTTTCTTGAATCCCAAGGCTCATTGTACGATACAGATTTACACTTGTTTCCTTTGCATACTCAGGTTATCAAGAAAGATCGGAGTTGAGAGACAATTTCTCTAAGGAATAACAAAAGACAAACTGAATTTATCTTTCACTAATTCAGTTTGACTTTTTAAACACAGCTTGGTAAGAGCTTTTGTTGATATTTCTATAGTAAATGACCAATGTACTCTCTCTTTTAAAGGATTTACTTTCTCTGATTTTGGTAGGAGTGGTAGCTATTTTGATGAGAGCCATTAGGGACCAGGGGTCCATCTGAGTTCTATGTAGTAACCAAAACTTGGTATATCCTGAATTTTGGGTGTATAAGTAGAATAGCAGTTGTCAGTATCTCTTAGATATAGCTGAATATCTTCACTTAGAAACACTGCACAGTTCGAGCTGGCAAGATTGCTCAGAGGACTGAAATGCCTGCTTAATTAAGCTTTGGGAAAAGCACAGGGACTGGGGCTTGATTCTCACTTCCACCCTAGGCAAAAATGCAGGGACTAAGGTTTGATTCCCATGCATTGCCCCACCCCCACCCCCAGCACAGGCTGAGCCGGCCCAAGTCCAAGAGGTAGTGGAGCATGCATGTAATTCCAGTGCCGGAGACTCTGAAAGCAGGAGGGTCACCACGAGTCTGAGCTGCATAGTGAGACATGCAAAAACCAAATACATGAAGAGAGAGAGAAAGGAAGGAAGGAAGGAAGGAAGGAAGGAAGGAAGGAAGGAAGGAAGGAAGGAAGGAAGGAAGGAAAAAAAGAGAAAGAGAAAGAAAGAATGAAAGAAAGAAAGACAGAGAGAGAAAGAAAGAAAGAGAGAGAGAGAGAAAGAAAGAAGAAAGAAGGCAGACAGGCAAGCAAGCAGGCCAAATACCTCAACAGATAAAAGCACCTGTTAAGTAGGTACAGGGTCCAGGGGTTTGATTCTGGGTCTGCCATGCTGGCCCCAGCCTGGGGCTGCACTGAGATAGCAACTGAGACTGGGCATGGTGGTGTGTACTATGAGTCTGATCTAGTAGTGAGACCCTGAACATCTTGTAGACTCTTCCCTAAACACACACACACACACACACACACACACACACACAGAGAGAGAGAGAGAGAACACAGACAGGCAGACAGACAGACAGACAGACAGACAGACAGACAGACAGACAAGCAGTCAGGCAGGCAGGCAGGCAGGCAGAGTACGCAGTGAATAAAAATGATGTTACCACTGCAGTTGGGCTTCAGAAATTCCCATATGTTTCTTCTAACATCGGAATGCACATACTGGTAGGAGTAAAACAGCAAATTGTAAAAGGGAGGGAGCTCCAAATGATGATTTGGGACATACACACAAACACATACTCAGCAGCTCACCTATATCTTGGTTCTACCAACCTATGTTCTATAAAATCCTGAAATATTTGAGCTGTTTCTGGAGAGGACCCTGCTGACACCCATGAGTATTTTCATTCTCTTTTGATACCATGGGGAGATGTTCCTTGTACCTACCATGAGGTCCATTAAATTTTTACAGGGCACAGTTAATCCACGGCATTGAGAAATATATAGTGAAGGAATAAAAGTGTAAGAGGCCAATAGTAAACATTTTATAAGCTTCAACTTAGGTGAGGTATGTATTATTTATTGCTCTATATCACAAATGCTAATGCAAGTATTTTTTGATACCAGAAAATAAAACATGAGACAGAGAGAAACTATTTGTGGGGTGTATTTAGCCTTTGGATATAACTTCTGCTAAAAAGATTCAAAGTTTATGAAGCCATTTATTTCTCCCTCAGCTGGGACTTCTCTCCCCTGTTAATTTTCATCCTGTTCAATTATTCAACTTTTTAGATTTAAAAACTACAGTGAGTTCTCAGTATACCACAGAGAAGAAAATGCAATACTCTGTCTACTCAGCAAGCTCATCTCTATGGAATAATGGTATTCATATATGAAAATAACACTTATACAAATTATGGCTTGCCATAGATTTGCAAAACCCATAAAGCCTCTGGGAATCAAGATATATTGAAAAATCCATTCTACCAGCTCCATAAAAGCACTTAAAAGCATCGAGATTCTTTGTGCCAAGTGAAGAAATTGCAAGGAAAGGCAAAAGGATATTACTATACGGTAAGGTATTTGCCTTAACAGATTTTCCTTTATTCGTATTAAATATCTGTGTTTCCAGCATAGTACTTTCACTTTGTATAAAATCCTAATGTATCACAGTATAATATTTTTAAAAAATATTCTTTCTGGCTTTGTAGACAGAAACACATTTTGTTGAACATTTCCCTTGTCATCTAAGAGGTCATAATTTTCAAAAACAGAGCACTGCACTAACGTGTATAAAAATAAGATTGGTACCTTCAGTTTTGTGCAGTACAGGACAGCTCTTCAAAGCTCAAGGGTACATATTTAGAGTAAACTCTTGATTCCTTTGACATGTTATGGAGTAAATATCAAGACCTGTTTTATTAGGTATATTAAAATGCTTTTATTGTTAAATCACAAGTGGCAGAATGAAATGAACTTTGATACTTGAGTACTATATCTACAGATACATGTTTTTAGACATGAATCCATAAACATACACATATATCATATGTTAAGGGGCATGAGAAAATCACATGGAACTGTTTTCTAGAGTACTCATTTAAAAAGTAAACCATCCCAGCTGCCATTGCTTGTAATCTTCTAGAGACATGGGCAGAGTTTGGAATGGAAAGGTGTGGACACAAGACCAAAAGCCTTACCTCAGTAAATGACATCTCAGGCCCACCGTGACTTTAAGTAGATGCATAGGTTCATGGACAAAACACGCATTAACTTTGAAAGTCTGTGTGCAAAGTGACCACACCTAGCAAGGGTGAGGGAAGGCAACGTGGGAGACTGCATGTTGCAGCGGGAAGCTCTCATAATTCTAACTGCCTGAGCTCAGAGGTGCCCCTGCATTTGGCTACAGAGGCTCTGGCTCCCTCTTCTTCACCTGGGAAAGTGGATGTGGCACTGGGAAAAGGTCTATTCAAGGGAAACTATAATGAACTTAATATTTATATATAATTTATATATAATTTATATATAATATTTATAATGAACTTAATATTTATAAGGAGTAAACATATTCAAGCAATTAAGTCAAAGAAATGAGAGTGCATCTGTAGTTCGAAGCATTAGAGCCTATGACTGTATATGTGTTCTTGCCTCGCAGTAAAATATCTATATATTCACATTTTCCCACAATCTGGCTTTTCTGCCATAGATATTTACTCACTCAAATCTAACACAATAAAAAGTTTCAAATCTAAATGAGAACTGGAAACATCAATAGTATAATTAGCGTCAGATGGTGGTACCCAAAGTAAAAGAGTAGAGAAAACCCCAGAAAAATAGTTTCTGCTCACACTTTAGTTGGAGAGACAGGTGGATATTTTGAGCTCTGTTAAGCAGTGAAGTCTTTATACGTCTCTCTGGAAAAGAATTCGGATTGATGCCTAGGCTGTCATCAGCTTCTTGGAAATACTAGCCATTTGGTAAATAATGTGGACAAACTCCCATCAACCTTGTCTTCTATAGTGCTGTCTTTGTTGCTTACCTAAGAGAAAGATTTGTTTCTAATTAAACTGGAGTTTTGAAGTCTGACAAGTTGAAAAGTGGATATAAATTAATTTGATCATGGAGTATAAATATCAACCAAATATAAAAAGTTCTAATGTCAGGAAACAAAGACCTTATGCAATAAGAGAAAAGACCATCCTGTATTATGCCATGAGTAACTCAGGGACAGACAAGGTGGCTATATTCCTTGATCATTTCTAGAGCAGAGTGCAACCTTGCCTAATGTTTAGGAGGAATTTTTCACATACTTCTGCGCAGTCCTACTTGAAAATTCATTTCAATCGAAGTGGACAAATAGGTACAATTAATTTAACAATTGCTTTTCGCAAAACTTTGGCATTTTTGCAAGCTAAGGTGTTGGACTGACTTACTAGAGTAATGTGCTGTCATTAATTCACTGACCTTGAAATAGAGATCATGCTTTGGTAAAGGGGACTCTCAAAGGACAGAAATATATGGATATTAGTTAGAGTGTTATTTATTTTAGTGAACATTAGCAGAAAGTAGAGATTGAGAAAAATCACTAAGTGAAACTAAAAAAGTACACCGTTTTTTGGATCAAAAACCTGAGAATTAAAATATTCACAGAAGTGCATCCAATTATACCTATGTTTTTGTACACTTTTACTTCTTCATTTAGTAAACTCTGTCCATTTTCCATGGAGTCATTAATGAACTGAGAAACACTAGTTTTGCTTTCCAGTTGTTATTTATTGTCTGCATTCTAATCTGATAATACAGGAAGATAATAAAGAGGGCACTGTTGTCAAAGTAAGTCTTTATTCTAAGAGCCAATATATAGTGAACCACAGAACCCAATTAAACATCTGAAACAATCCTTGGCTGTATAAAATCTTGTAGGTGTCTGTATTTTTTTCCAATTATATATTTGGCATAGGATCTCACTACGCAGCTTCAACTACTAGTGATCCTCCTATTTTCAGCCTCCCTATCCCTGGGATTACAAGCATGCCCAGACTCAGAATGGGTCGCCAGCCCAGTGCGCCCTGGAGGTGAGGCCTGCACAGCATGCAGGACCTCGGATCAAACCTTAATCCTTGCACTTGCCAAAGAAGGCACTTTAGTCCATTGAACTATCTCAACAGCTGCAGGTGTGTGTATTCTAGATTTAATTTTTTTTCTTTCATTTATGCAGTGCACTCCTGAATATAAGATGATACAGACAATAACAAAGATTATATTCTGTACTTCATTGTTTTGGAAAAATTCTAAGATCTCTGCTGTTACAGTATTCTTGATAGATATTCCTATCCTTCCTTGATCTCCCCTTCAATATCTGTGGAGAAGAATAAAAGAACAGGATTTGGAAACAACGGGCTATACAGAGATATTGGCCTATTTATAGATAGGAAATACAGTGATAGAGTAAAACTTACTTGCTCTAGGTACTGGGCCACTTCTCATGTCTTCTTTTGAAAAATAAGGAAGAAATCTCTCTGGGTTCATATATTCCTTTTTAAGCACTACATTTTCCAGTTTATAACCAATTCATATCATGAATGCATTTTAATAGTGAAGACGGTCAATTTCTCTGTTACAATAGTTGTTCTTTTAGGATTCACTGATTAAGAACCATTTACAATAACACCATATTCTTTATAAAATCAGTACGTGTCCAAAGAGTGTAGATATTATTGATATCCATGCATCTATATTCATTATTCATACTTCATATTCTTAGAGCTAAATTAAGACCACAGTAAGTGTTCTGTGTGCATGTGAATTGCTAGCTGTACTTCCTGCAAGGCCACCTGCTCACCATGAATGCTCTTTTAGGGCTCATCGCATGGCTGTGTGATTATTCCCCCTCTGAAGTGCCTCACTCTCTCCCTCTGTTCTCTGCTCACCATGGCCTACCCTAGAATAGCCCTGTTTGTAGGAGGTATAATAATCTTGCCTCTTCTAAGGCCTCAGTCTACTCACTAAAGCCTTACTTCTTGGCATGAGCCATGCATTCTCCAGGGCCCTATATCACCCACTCCCTCACATTTCCTGACCTCCCTCAGTTCCACATTTATCATCCTCATTACTCTTGCCCAAGAAGCTACATCAAACATACCCATTTCCGAGCTGATATCCTTTCTGTATTTTTGTCAGGAATATTCTTTCCTCATCATGTAATATAATATAATATAATATAATATAATATAATATAATATAATATAATATAAATCTTATTAGTCTGTAGGTTATTAGTAGAGTCTGCTACCACCACTCCAATGAAGGCAATGTAAGGTAAAGAAGCATATATCAAACATGTTTTTATTCACCTATGTGTGTGTATGTGTGTGTGAGTGAGAGAGAGAGAACTATCTGACACGTGATATTTAATAAATATAATTTAATTAATTAATTAATCAGTTGGAAATTGTTCAGTAATTCTTTGAGTGTTTTGTTGAGAATCTGAAACAATTTGTACTTATGAAAAACTATGCTCTAGAACCACTTCTTTTCCTTAACTAAAACTATAGATTAGTTTTAATTCACTTTTATGAGATGAAAATTAATAGAAATAGAAATTATAGTAATTTGGTTAATAGTATTTATAGTAGCTAATATGTATATAAATTATATAAGTGTACACACTGTAATAAGTAGCATACATATTCATTTTAATGAACATTTACATTAGATATTAACTAATAATTTAGTTGAATTTCTTAGAAGAAACAGGCATAGAGAAACTGTATGACTTTCTCAAATTCCTAGTGACTATAAGGACTGATGTTGAGAGTAACACACAGACAGTCTGGCTCATGAGATTCTACAATGAGGTTAGGGTTACTCAAGATTCTCCAAAGAAATACAGCTAACAGGAGCTGCACAGATTTGTCTAAGAGGGCATTAATGAGGGGATGTGGTTAATATGATTCTGGAAGTCATGGAGTTCCATGATAAACTGTTGCAAAGTGAGTGTCCAGGAAAGCTGTGGTGTCATTCAGTTAAAGTCCAAAAGTTCAGAGAGTTGGGCAGGGCCTAAAATAATGTGGCAACCACTAATAGGAGCCTTAGAAAATTTGGCATCCCAATGTACTAATAGGACTAGAAAAGCTGGCTTGGGAGATAGCTTGATAGAATATTTGCCTGTCTTGCAAGCATAGGGTCCTGAGTTCAATCCCTGGTGCAGAAAAAAAAAATTATTTGAACACTCCCTGTTTGGGGCTGGAGACATAGCTCAGTAGAATAAGCTCTTGCCTGGCAAACACGTGGACCATAGTTCAATTCTTGGATCTGAAAAAAAGAAAAGCTGAGTATAATCATTAAAGGAGGGAGGGGGATTTGCATTTTCCTATGTGTTGGTTCCATTTGAGCTATCTACAAGGCAAGTTCCACCACTAGGGGTGAGGAGGGTAGATCTTCTTGGCTTAGGCTCTTAATTCAAATATAATCTCTTCTAGAAACACGAAAGTGCAGCCATAAATGATGCTGGACCTGATGTTTGCATGGAGGACTTGAAGCACTCTGCTCCATGCTCTTCTTGCTTTCATGGTTTGTGAAGAGAAATCTGCTGTTATTC
>PVJA010031514.1:0-24850 GCA_004027025.1 Myocastor coypus
TGGCCTTGAGCTCACTTTTGGAGCCCAGGCTGGTCTCGAACTCGCACCGATCCTCCTGCCTCAGCCTCCTGAGTGCTGGGATTACAGGCGTGAGCCACCACGCCCGGCTATTCTGTCTTTTTGAGGCAGGGTCTTGCTATGCACTTGCTAGACTGGCCTTGAGCTCACTTTGTAGCCCAGTTCCATCTACTCCTGCTTCAGCCTCCTGACTGCTGGGATTACGGGCCTGTGCCACCACACCCAGCTATGCCTGTTTATTTTTTGAGATAGTCTTGGCATATGGTTCAGGTTGGCCTTGAATGTATGGTGATCACAAGTCCTGGGACTTACAGTCGAGAGCACCATACCCAGGTTCGATGATTTTAACTTCCTTTTCTGCAGCCTGACGCCAAGAAACCGCCAGAAACCCTCCCTTCTTGACCGCAGCTGTGGGGAGAGCGCTCCAGAAAGATCTTTGGTTCCAGCCCAGGAGGTGGAGCGCCTCTCCCGGCTGCGTCTTCCTGGCGCCCTCTCCTGGCCAGGTTCAGCAGTACTAGCTCAAAGGAAAAGCTTCTGAAAGCCTCATAGGTTTCACAGGGACCGGCGATTTCACAGACAAGGCTGTCGGTCGATGCTGTCACCTGAAATAGTAACATATTTTGGAGGTTAATTCTCACAGGCAGAATTCAAACAAGTTAATTCTCACGCATGTTAAATGGGAACATTTTAGATGTTGCAGAACGTTGAAAGAACCGGTGGGGGCCGGCTGTGCCCAGCACTTCGGGAAGTCGAGGCAGAGATCACAAATTCCAGCCAAACCTGAATAATCCAGCACCCAAACAAAACCTCTCTCAAAAGGAATAACAAGGACTAGATGTGGCTCGGTGTGAAGGCTCTGGGTTCAAACCCTGCCACAACACACACGTTGCCCAACCCCCTTTCTACTCTCCCGAACATCACCTAAATTGCACCAAGACGACGTCATCCTGAGGCTGGGAGCCCAGGTAGGAGACAGGACATGGTAGGGCTCTGAACAGGCTGAGGGTGTCAGAAGAGGTTCCAGGTCGCCCGCGCGGGTACTGCGCCCCGCTCCCTCGCAGTATCCCAGGAACCCGGATCCACCTCCTCCACACTAGGACTCCACCCGCCTCGCGGAGCGGCCAGGGCCCCGCCCACCGCAGGGCCCGCCCACCTCAGGGCCCGCCCCCAAACGCTTGCGCAACCCACGCGGAGTCACCGCCCCCGCCCCCGTCCCCGCCCCCGGAGCGCGCGCGCTCCCGCGCCGCCGTCGCCGCCATTTTGAAGCAAGCTGAACACCTCTCGCGGCCCCGAGCCGGTGCAGAGCGAGCCGCCGGCAGGCCGCACCCGTGTTCGAAGGTGCCGCGCCCTGGGCCGGGCCCATGTGCGTGCGGCCCGCTCCAGGCCGCCCGGGCTTCCCCTCTGCCAGCGCCCTGGCCTCCACGCAGGCCTCCGAGGAGCCGCCGCGACCCCCGGCCCGCAGGGCAGGTGAGTGCGGCCGCCTGCCCGCCGCTCCCTTGGCCTTGAGCGCCGAGGGACACCCTCCGCCTGTCTGCTCGCGGTTGGTGGGTCCGCCACCTCGTCCGTGTGTCCATGCCTGCCAGTTAGCGCCCCTTGTCAGTGTCACTGTCGGTCGCGCCACCAGCAGTCCGCGACCCTGTCAGTCAGAACCCTGTCAACTCCCCGTCACTGTGCCTGTCAGCACTGCCAGTCAGCGCCCCGGCCGGTATTCCTGTCAGCGTTGCGATCAGTCAGTGATGCCCGTCAGCCAGAGCCGTCAGGACCCGCCAGTCAGTGCTCCTGTCAGGCAGGCAGCGCTCCTCAGTTGATGCTCCAGTCAGCTCCACTGCCTGTCATTGTTGCTGTCAGTAGTGCCCCTGTCGGTGCCCCTGATAGAGCCCTGTCAGTGTTGCTTTCCCGTCCGTCACACAGCTCACCTGGCAGCACCCTGACAGCCAGGGTCCCCCGCACCATCATCACCTGTAAGCCCAGTCGGTGCCCTGGTCAGACAACCCGCAGCCTCCCTGTGCACCACGAACCCTTTCAGGGATAGCACACCAGCATGTGCACCTGGTTTTCCACCACTGCCCCTTACGGTTGGCATCACCCTGTCAGCTCCCATCAGTCTCTTAACACTTAGCACCCTGTTTCTCAGTGTTGCCTCCATCGCTCCCCACCTGCCAAAGCCCCTTCTGTCATGGTCACTTCCGTGGGATGGGCTGCACCCTTCTAGCTGTCAGTGTTTTCCTTCCTGGCGGTGACTCCCCTAATGCTTGGCAGCGGTCTCTGTCTGTGTCCTGCTCCCAGTGCCCGCCAGCCTTTCAGTAGCCTTAGTGACTAGCCTAAGTGTCTGCTCCGTGCCTGGCAAGGCCCCTCCACTGTTTCTTGTCGGTGTCAGGGGTGGAGCTGCCCCCATCCTCGCATGTCAGTGCTTGCCTCCTGTAAGAGGCCCCACCCTCAGTTTTGTATTATACTTTTTTTTTTTTTGTCCTTTTGAGACAGGGTCTTACTATGCAGTTTAGGCTGATCTTGAGCTCACTTTGTAGCCTAGGCTGGTCTTGAACTTGTCATGATCCTCCTGCCTCAGCCTCCTGAGTCCTGGGTTTACAGGCATATGCCACCAGGCCCAGTGACCTGTCTTTATGTTCCCCTACCTGATACTTTGTGTCCTTTCAGTCTGTCACTTACTACTGCTTCCAGTTTGCTGATAACTTACTGTTACCACCAGCTAACCCCACTCTGGATACAAAGCCCCACCCATCACTTTTTCTCTATTCATCTTGTCCCTGTGCTGCCTTGTCCTGCCTGCTATTCTTACGCTCCACCCCTCCCATTCTCCCCTGCGTGCTCTTTAGCTTCTCAGTGCCTGTTAGTGACTACATGCATCTGTTCACCTTTTCTTACCTCCCACCCCCCTGCCAGTTTTCTTTTTCCTTTTTAGTGATGCTAGGGATTGAATTCCTGGTTTCTCAGTGCTAAGTAACTACTACTCAGTTATATGTAGTTGGAGATTCCTAATTTCATGTAGCTCAGGCTGGTCTTGAACTCATTGTAATGTCTCCCAGGATGCCCCTAAACATGAAGTGGTCATCCTGCCTCAGCCTCCCAAGTGTTGGGATTACCTATGTGTACCATCATGCCTGTCTTGATTCCTAGGCTTCTTGATGAAATAGATGGGCGGTGGCAATTCACTGAAGTAGGACATTGGATTGGTGTGGAGGTAGGCATGGGAGGAGTTCTTTTTTTTTGAGCATGATCTTGTGTGTAATCATTAAAGTAAAGGAGGACCATATGCTTAGTCAGGGACAGGACCACAAGCTCCATTAACTTCCATTCTCTCCCTATCATCAGTCTTACACAGGGGTCAACCATTAGCATTCCAAGCAAGGGAGGAGGCAACACACAGAAAGCCCACAGGTGAAGCTGCCATCCGTCACCTGGAGTCCCAGCTTCCTGGGACTCCCCTATCCCAGCTTTCCGGGATTTTTAGTAAGAGACCACAGCTGTCCCTGGGCCCCATTCATTATACTCTGCTTCCTGAAATGCCAGTTAGGCTACCTGTCTCCACTTTTATTGTTTTTTATGCTGAAAAATTAGGGCGAGAATTACAGACTGTCAGTCCTCAACTTGCTAATGGATCTGTCGTTATCACCAAATAGCACTGAGATCACATACCACTACATTTCCATGAAACCATGGGGTAATATGCAAAGGATTAAGGTGTTCATTGCTATTTGTAAAAGATCAGTGCCAGACAATCTTGACAACCATCTTGCAAAGGCATCATCGATATGGTTTTTTTTTTTTGTCTTTTTGAGACAGGGTCTCGCTATGCAGTTCAGGCTGGCCTTGAGCTCACTTTCGTAGCCCAGGCTGGTCTCGAACTTGCACCAATCCCATGGGAGGAGTTCTATGTTGGCAAGAGAAAGCAAGGCTTTCTTTTGGCTGAAAGTAGGAGAGAAGTCTGAGAAGTTCAAGGGTTCTTGGGGAAAAAGTATCTTGTAGAAGAATGTAGAACTCAGAAGGGCTGGGGAAATAGCTCAGTAGAATAAGCACTTGGCCTGGCATGCGCAAGGTCCTGAGTTCAATCTCTGGTACTGCTAAAAAAAAAAAAAAGGACCCAGGAAAAAGGTCAGGCTGCAGGTGTACAACTTTGAGCAGGAGGATAATGTTTAGAACCTTGGAAATGACTACTTAAAACACGCATATACACACAGAGCAAATTGTATTAAACATTTGTTATGTACTTTTGAATTAAATGCTTTTTAATTAATTAATCTTCATATCAATGAGCTGGGGAGATAGCTCTGTTGCACAAGTGCCTGCCTGGAAAGTGCAAGGTCGTGAGTTCAAACCCCAGGCCCCCCCCAAAAAAAATCTTTACATCAACCCTAGGATGCAGGAACTATATTTTCTCTGTTTCACAGGTGAATAGACTGTGGTATTCTACAAATAATAGATCTAAGACTTGTACCCAAAGCAGTTTGACTCTAAATATACCCACCCTTTTATTATTTTAAATTTTTGGATAATAACAGGGGCCAGGGAGATAGCTTAGGGGCACAAGTGCTTGTCTGGCAAGTGCAAGGTCCTGAGTTTGCTCCATGGTTCCACATAGTTTGTTGAGAACATAGCTCAGCAGCGTAAGTGCCTTCCTGGCAAGCTCAAGGTTCCGAGTTTGATCCCTAGTACTGTAAAAAAAAAAAAAAAAAAAAAAAAATCTGATTAATATCAGTTACTTGTGACATGTGTGAGAGATCTGTATGATATAGTAAAGGTTTATGGACAAATACAGGCCGAGGCACTTTTTGCTTGCTAGTTTGTTTTGAGATAGGGTCTTATTATGCAGTCCGGGCTGGCTTGGAGCTCACTTTGTAGTCCAGGCTGGTCTTGAACTTGCCATGATCCTCTTGCCTCACACTTCCAAGTCCTGGGATTACAGAAATGTGCCGCCATGTCTGACTGGACCACTGTTTTTTATACAGCCCGGGCTGGCCCAAAACTTGGTGCATACTGCAGGCTGACCTTGAATTTGAGGCACTCCTCCTGCCAAAACCTTGAATTCTAGGATTACAGGCATGTGCCATTATATTTAGCTCAAAATGCTTTGAAAATTTTATGCTTTTTAAAAAAAATCTTTTATCTATTTATTTATGTGGTAGAGGGTCTTGCTGCATAGCTCAGACTTGTAGTGAGCCTCCTGTCTCAGCCTCCTCAGCGCTGGGATTACCACATTACAAATCCTTTGTAATGTGGTAATGTATGTGTGTATATATACATATATAGTGAGGGGGTAGGAAGAGAGGAAAGGGGGTGTATATGTATCCTTTTTTCCTGGTTTTCTTTGTTGTTCCTTTGAGACATCTTTTCTATTTATTTATTTATTTATTTATTTAGTATTGGGTCAAACTTGGACCTTGCAGTTGGCAGGCAGGTACTTAGGGCATTGAGCTATAACCCCAGCACCTTTTCTTTCTTTTTTGGTACTTGAACTCAAAATCTCATGCTTGCCAGGCAAAGGTTTATGCCACTGAGTGATATCTCAGCTTAGCTATCATTAATTTTTATTATGATGTGATGTGGTATCAGGATACATTTTTTACCCTGTCCTGCAAAAAAAAAGAAACTTTTTTTTTCTACTTATGGATATACAGTCCAGCATCATTTGTTGAAAAAACCATTTTCTCTATTAAGTTGTATCAGAGCCTTTGATATATATATATATATATATATATATACATATATATATAAATATATATATATGCATATATGCACATACATATATGTTGAAAGCTATATATATACATATATGTATATTTTATTTATTTATTTATTTATTGACAGGGTCTTGCTATGTAGCCCAGGCTGGCCTTGAACTTATGGGGATCCTCCTGCCTCAGCCTCTCAAGTGCTAGTATTACAAGTGTGTGCCACTAATCCCAGCCTCTTTATTATAAATTACTTATTTTACTTATTTTTGGTACCAGGGATTGGCCAGGGATCAGACTTGGGACTTTGTGTTTGTCAGGCAGGCACTTATGCTGCTGCCTATATCCCCAATCCTCTTTGTTATAAATAAATTTAACATGTACATGTAGGCTTTTCTGGACTTTCAAATACGTTTCTTTTTTTGACATAGGGTTTCACTCACTAATTCAGTTTGGTCTTGAACTTGTGGTGCAGCTCAGGCTAGACTTGAACTCATGCCGATCCTTTTTCCTCAGCCTCCCAAGTGTTGGGATTACAGGTGTGTGTATCACAGTTAGCTCAGATGTGTTTCATTGATATGTTACCCCATTCTTTTTTTCTTGGTACCAGGAATTGAATAGCCCATGTGTTTTTGCTTTCTTTCTTTCTTTTGAAATCATTTTTGGCCGGGCGTGGTGGCGCAAGCCTGTAATTCCAGCACTCGGGAGGCTGTGGCAGGAGGATCCGTGCGAGTTCGAGACCAGCCTGGGCTACGAAAGTGAGCTCAAGGCCAGCCTGAACTGCATAGCGAGACCCTGTCTCAAAAAGACAAAAAAAAAAAAAAAGAAATCATTGTTGCCCAGGCTAGGCTCCAGTTTGGAATCCTCTTTCTTCAGCTTCCCAGAATGTTGGGATTACAGGTATGTGCCACCCTGTAGAGCTCTTTGTTTTTGTGATACATGGTCTTGCTCTGTTTTTAGGCTTTCGGTAGGGTCTTACTATGTAGTGTAGGTTGGCTTTGAACTCACTTATGTATTCCAGGCTGGCCTCAATCAAATTCACAGATCCTTCTACCTTAGCCTCCAAAGTGCTGGAATTACAACTTGTGATTTTGCCTCAGTCTTCACAGTTGTCTTTAAGGGAGGTAAACTAGTTTTCTAGAGTGATTGAGTAAGATTGCTAGGCTTATTTGATGGCTCACTATCCTTTGAGGTCTACACTATCTATATCATAGTAAAGGAACCTGAGGCACAGAGACTTGAGAATTTACACTCCAGGTTAGTCAGTGGTATAATCTATGTTTTCCATCTCCATATGATAACAAAATTCTGGCTTAGTCAATACAGAGATTGGGTCTCACTATGTAGTGCAGGCTTTTTTGATTGTTGTTAATATTTATTTATTTATGTTGTGGCTGGCTCAGCCTGCCCTGGGGGTGGGACCGGATGTAGCATGTGGTGCCTGGGGTCAAACAGCGGTCCCTGTGTTTGCCTACGCTTGCAAGTGCTTTAGATGGCTGAGCTATCTTGCCAGCCCCATTTTTTTTTTTTTTTTTTGTCTTTTTGAGACAGGGTCTCACTGTGCAGTTCAGGCTGGCCTTGAGCTCACTTTTGTAGCCCAGGCTGGTCTCGAACTTGCACCAATCGTCCTGCCTCAGCCTCCCAAGTGCTGGGATTACAGGCATGCGCCACCACGCCCGGCTGGCCCCATGGTTTTGAACTCACTTATGTAGCTGAGGTTGGCCTCAAATTCACACAGTGATTCTCCTGCCTCTGCCTTCTAAGCACTTGGATTAGAAGCATCTGCTGCTACATAAGGCCTGTGCCAAGCTTTGGAGTGAGCAGACTGGTGCTGTGCCCCTATGGTAAGACCTCTGCAAAAGTTGACCCTGGCCACTATTTCATTTCCCTGGGGCTGGTATAGCACTCAAGTTAAGTTTCTTGGCTCTTGTGCATCTTGTTTTTTTTTTTTTTTTTGACAGCTCAGCCCACCTGGGACAGGGCTGGCGAGGCATGTGGTGCCAGGGATTGAACTGCAGTGCTTGTACACTTGTATGCTTGCATAAGCAGGCACTTTGGACCACTGAGGTGTCTCGCTGGCCCCGTATGCATCTTCTTTGGATGTCAGCTGTGGTCATTTCTCTAGGGCCTTCCTGGTACTTTCTGATACTCTTCTCTGTGTTGGGCAAAGTTTTTTTTTTGTTGTTGTTTTTTTGTTTGCTTTTTTTTGGCAGGACTGGGGTTCAAACACATGCCCTTGTACTTGTGCCACAGAGCTATCTCTCCAGTCCCTTAAAGTTTTTCTTATATACTTGTCTCCTTGCTTGTGTGTGCCTTGTAGGTCACTGGCTGCTTGGGGGTTTTGGCTCCAGGAGAGAAGAGTAGGGGTCAGAACCTTTATCATCAGTGATGAAAGAGTGTCCTGATCATGCTGGGCAGCTCTGTCCTTAGTGAGCATAGCTGCCAGCTCTATCCTTATGTAGGAGAACTGCATAGCTCCTGATGGTGAGCACATGAAAGGTTTTCACTTTTGGTTTTATCATATGTAACAGGAAGATATATATGTGAAAACCAGGAAATGCTGGGTTCTGGCTTAGGCCTGACAGAGCCCTTGCTCAAGGTGGCTAGTGGGACTCTATTAAGAGAGCTTTCTGTTGCTGGGACAAAATGCCCCAACACCTGTGTCTTTTTTTTTTTTTTTTTTTTTTTTTTTGGTCTTTTTGAGACAGGGTCTCGATGTGCAGTTCAGGCTGGCCTTGAGCTCACTTTGACAGCCTAGGATGGTCTCGAACTCACATTGATCCTCCTGCCTCAGCCTCCCAAGTGCTGAGATTACAGGCGTGCGCCACCACGCCTGGCTCCTGTGTCTTAATAGACACAGGTGGAGCAGATCCACTGCTTCAGAGCATCCAGTGCATGGTTAGCAAACACATTATGGTGGAAGCATAGAGGAGAAGAAAGCTGCTTACTTCCTGGTGGCTGGGAAGAAAAGGTTATAGAGAAAGCTGAGCATATCCAATCCTGGGGCACATACCTCTGCGAGTCTGAGGTCATCTTGGGTTACTTAGTGATTTTAAGGCCAGCTTAAACTACATGGTGAGACCCTGTCTCAAAAAACCAAAGGAAGAGGAAAAAAAAGCCAGCAAGCTGAGCATGATGGCATATACTTGTGATCTCAGAACTCTGGCAAGCTGAGGGAAGAAGATTATAAATTCAAGCTTGGCCTGGGTAACTTTGATTTAGCAAGATCTTACTGAAAAATTACAAATAAATTTTTAAAAAATGTAAATGGGCTGTGAGATAGCAAAACCCTGTCTCAAATAGAAAAGCAAAACAAAACTAAAAAAGAACTGGGATGGGCCAGTGAGATAGCTCAGCGGTCTAAAGCATCTGCTTAGGCAAGCTAAGTATATCCCTGGCACCACATGATGTGCTTCTCTACCCCCAGGGAAGGCTGAGCCAGCCATGACATAAATAAATAAAGTTTTTTAAAAAAAAGACTGGGAATGTAGCTCAGAAGATCCTGGGTTCAATTTCCAATACCCCCTCCCAATAAGGGCCAAAGATCAGCTATAATCCCCAACATTCTGCCTCTATATGTGCAAAAATAACCGTCAGCCAAGTGTAGTGGCATATGCTTGTGGTCCCAGGACTTGGGAGGCTGAGGCAGGAGGATTGTTATGTGTTAGAGGCCAGCTTGGGCTACCTGGTGAATTCAAGGCCAGCTTGAATTAAATAGTGAGACCTTGTCTCAAAAAAGAAAAAAAGAATGACCATCATAAGGTGGGCATGTTGGATAATGCCTGTAACCCCAGGGTTCACAGGCTGACATGGGAGGATTACTGTGAGAAGCCAGGCTGGATACATAAATGAATTCAAGGGCAGATTGAACTGTATATCAAGGCTTTGTCTCAGAAAAAAATTAACCATCATAGTTAGATATGGTGGTATATGCCTGTAATACCAGCATTTGGGAGCCTGAGGCAGGTTCAGTTTGAGGCCAACCTGAACAACATAGCCAGACTTTTCTTTCTTTCTTTCTTTTTTTAAGAATTATTTTATTTTGGGCCCGGCGGGATGGCTCAGTGGTCTAAAGCACCTGCTTGGGAAAGCTTGGGCGGCTTCAGGGACCGCGGTTCGATCCCCGGCACCACATGCTGCGCCAGCCCTGCCCTCGGGGCAGGCTGAGCCAGCCATAAAAATGAGTGAATAAACAAATAAAGGTTCTGAAACAAGAAAAAAAAAAAAAAGTAAATTAAAAAAAAATTATTTTATTTTGTTTTATTTTTTTCTTGTTTCAGAACTTTTGTTTGTTTATTTATTTATTTTTATGGCCAGCTCAGCCTGCCCTGAGGGCAGGGCTGGAGCAGCATGTGGTGCCGGGGATTAAACAGCAGTTTGTGTGGCTGCGTCAACTTTGCTAAGCAGGTGCTTCAGACCTCTGAGCTATACCACTGGCTCATGTCATTTTGTTTTTGGTACTGGGAATTAAACTCATTTCCTCTTGCTTGCCAGCCAAGCGCTTCACCATTAAACTATATCCCTGGCCCAGGTTTGTTTTTTTTGTATTTTAGAGTTTACAGGATCTCTCTACGTAGATTGGATTCATGGTGATCCACCTGTGTTCAGCCTTCTAAGCCCTGGGATTACAGGTACATGCTACCTTGGCCAGGCTCAATCGCTGTCTCACCTGTCTCAGTATGCCCTGGGGGCGGGGCTGGCAAGGCAGGCCAGGGATTGGACCCCGGCCATTGAATCAGCCTGAGCCGGCACTTTGGCCAGCCCAAGTTTTGGTTTTTTGAGACAGGATTTCACTATGCAGTTCAGATTGGTCTTTGAACTCACTTCGTAGCCCCAGCTAATCTCAAATTCACAGCGGTTCCCTGCCTCAACCTCCTGAGAACTGGGAATTCAGCACTGTGCCACCATGTCTGGCATTTCATTTTGTTTTTTGAGACAGGGTCTTGCTATGTAGCCTGGGCTGCCATTGAACTCACCGTGTAGCCCACGTTGGCTTTAAAATTTGCATTGATCATGTTGCCTCAGGCTCCCAAGTGCTGGAACTAATAGGTGTGCACCACCACCCCTGGCAAAATCATGTTTAAGCCTTATTCCCAGTCTGATCATATTAGAAGATGAAGCTTTTAGGAGATAACTAGGTAAATCATGAGGATAGGCCCTCAAGATAGGACTAGCTTTATAGGAAGAGACATTAGAGAGCCAGGTATGTGATGGCTGTTACCCAGTATTCTGAGAGGGTGAGGCAGCAGAATTGCAAAGTCAAACTAATCCTGTGCAAGTGAGCTACTAAGTGAGATCTTGCCTCAGAAAAGGCAGGTAGAGCAGAGGGGCTGGGGATTAGGGGTGTAGCAGATTGGTGGAATATCCCCAGGTTCAACTAATAATAGAAAAATGTAATATTTAATGTAAAAGATTTAGGGGCTGGGGAGATAGCTCCGAGGCACAAGTGCCTGCTGGGCAAGTGCAAGGTCGTGAGTTCGAACCCTGGTCCCACAAAAAAAAGATTTAAAATAACGTCAGACAGGGAGAAGGTCCTTTATAAAAACAAAAGGACTATGGAGAGCTTGGGTGTTCTCTCCTTTTTGTGAGGGCACACAAGAAGGCAGTCATCTACAAGGCATGAAGAGAGTTCTCTTCAGCATATCAATTTTTAGTTTAGTTTTTTCAGGGTCTTCTTATGTGGTTCAGGTTGGCTTTGAACTCGCTGTGCAGCTTAGGCTTTCCTCAAACTGGTGACAGTCCTCCTCTCTCAGCCTCCTGAGTGTTGGGATCACAGGCGTGCACCTCTGTGCCCAGATACTTTCACATGTTAATAATAAAACACAGCAGCAAATACCTGCTAAGGTCCACAAAGTATACATAAGGCTCCAAAGTCTCAAACAGTTTAAAACATAAACCTGGGAATGTGGGAAATACCAAAGGTAAAATGTTACCATTTATTAGCCTTAAAACATCTATTTAGGGGGCCCGGCAGGATGGCTCAGTGGTCTAAAGTGCCTGCTTAGGAAAGCTTAGGCGGCTGCAGGGACTGCAGAGACTCAGGGCAGGCTGAGCCAGCCATAAAAATAAACAAAAGTTCTGAAACAAGGGGAAAAAATAAATAAAAATTATTTTTAAAAAATCTATTTAGTAGTCTTTGTTAGTAGTAACTTTTTGAAGCAATTATATTCATAAACTAAAGCAATTTAATAATCATTTGCTGTAAAACTGTTTTCAACAGAAGTCTGAACTTTTGTTAGTTTGCCTTGATGTAGTCTGAGTCTTTGGACTAGTGTGAGATCGCAAGGATTTGGGTTCCAGCTGGGCGTGGTGGCGCATGCCTGTAATCCCAGCACTTGGGAGGCTGAGGCAGGAGGATTGCTGTGAGTTCGACACCAGCCTGGGCTACAAAAGTGAGCTCAAGGCCAGCCTGAACTGCATAGCAAGGCGCTGTCTCAGGAAAAAAAAAAAAAAAAAAGGATTTGGGTTCCAGCTATCTTATTTACTGTGGAATCTTGAAGGAATTAATCTTCTGGGACTTAGTCGTTTTGTGTATAAAGGAGAGCAGGTAACAGTGTTATTATAATGTTGGTTTGAGGATTCAGTGAAGTGCTTATGAAGTGCTTTTAAGGCCAGGCAGTACCTGCTGAGATTGAATAACTTTTTAGCTTTGTTCCCTTTTCCTCTTTTCCTTTCCCTTCACTTCTCTTTGGTACTAGACATTGAACCCAGGCATGCTCTCCCATTGAGCTACATTCTCAGTCATTTTTATACTTTATTTTGAGATGTGGTATCCATAACTTTTGAAGGCTGCTCTCAGACTTTTAGTTGTACTGCCTTGAGCTGCAGAGTTACCAGGATTACCTGGTGTGCCTTCTTTTGGATAAAAGGCATTTTTATGATTCTTTTGGTATGTCTTCCACGTCTCCACTTAACATATCTAATCTTTTAAGGCTCTGAACTTATGGGATATTTTCATAGCACTTTTAACAACCGTTTGAGTGCCTCCAGGGGCTAGAGAGATAACTAAGTGCCTGTCTGACAAACGCAGGGTCCTGAGTTCAATCCCCAGTATCACCAAAATAAATAAATGCCTTAGTCTGTGAACTTATCTGTGCATTTCTGAGGGTTTTTTTTTTGTTTTAGAATTTTTTATTTTTATTCTTTCAGAATTTTTGTTTGTTTATTTATTTATTTTTATGGCCAGCTCAACCTGCCCTGAGGGCAGGGCTGGCGCAGCATGTGATGCTGGGGATTGAACTGCAGTCCCTGCAGCCGCCCAAGCTTTCCTAAACAGGCGCTTTAGACCACTGAGCCATCCTGCCGGGCCCTGAGGAGTCTATTTATTTATTTATTTATTTATTTATTTATTATTTTTTATATATTTAGTACAGGGTCTCACTACACAGATCAGACTTAGAGTGAGTCACTTGTTTTTAGCCTCCCAAGTACTGGGATTACAGGTAAGCACCACTATGCCCGGTTTCAGTTGCTGTCTCAGTGGGCCCTGGGGTGGGGGGGTGAGAGTGGGGCAGGCCCGGCAGGTCAAGGATTGAACCCCTGCCCCTGTGCTTTACCTAAGCCCTATTTAGAGGAGTGATTCTTTTTTTTTCTTTTTTTACACTATTTCATTGTTTTCAGGACTGGGGTTCAAACTCATGACCTTGCACTTGCCAGGCAAGCACTTGTGTCACGGAACTATTTCCCCAGCCCCTATTTATTTATTTATTTATTTATTTATTCATTCATTCATTCATTCATTCATTCATTCATTTATTTATTTATATTATGGCTGGCTCAGCCAGGGTTAGGGTTCCTGTGGTTGCCTAAGCTTGCCTAAGCAGGCTCTTTAGACTGGTGAGCTATCTCACTGGCTTTGTGGAGGACTTTTTTTTTTTTTTTTTTTTTTTTTTTTTTTTTTTTTTTTTTTTTTTTTTTTTTTTTTTTTTTTTTTTTTTTTTTTTTTTTGTCTTTTTGTCTTTTTGAGACAGGGTCTTGCTATGCAGTTCAGGCTGGCCTTGAGCTCACTTTTGTAGCCCAGCCTGGTCTCGAACTCGCACTGATCCTCCTGCTTCTGCCTCCCAAGTGCTGGAATTACAGGCGTGCACCACCACGCCCGGCCTCATGGAGGAGTCTTTCAAGATTTTTATTTATTGTTATTTATTATTATTTATTATTATTATTACTATTATTATTATTTGTCTTTTTGAGATAGGGTCTCTCAATGCAGCTCAGGTTGGCCTTGAGCTCACTTTTGTAGCCCAAGCTGGTCTCAAACTTGTACTGATCCTCCTGCCTCAGCCTCCCAAGTGCTGGGATTACAGGTGTGTGCCACCATGCCTGGCTACTTTTAAAATTTTTAGGTGAAACCAGTGAGGTTTTTTTTTTTTCTTTTTGAGACAGAGTCTTGCTCTGCAATTCAGGCTGGCCTTGAGCTCATTTTTGTAGCCCAGGCTGGTCTTGAACTTGTACTGGTCCTCCTGCCTAAGCCTCCAAAGTGCTGGGATTATAGGCATGTAGCACCACGCCCAGCTTCAAATGTCTTCCCCTCCCAACCAAGGATTAAACTCAGGCTCTTGTACTTGCCAGGCAAGCACTTATCCTACTAAGCTCTCCCCAGCCCCAGTGAGATGTTTTGTCTAGGCTAATTTTGCCCCACCATTGAGGAAAGACTGAACACTGTGTCCAATATCTTGTAAATTACAGGATTTTCCACTGTAGGAGGAAGAGGAAGCAACCTTGGGGCCCTTGTCAAGGTTAAGGATTATTTCCTATAATAACACATCCCCACCCCCACCCCCACCCCAGTGCTTGGGGTTAAACTCATGGCCTAGCACATGTTGTGCAAAATGCTTTCTACTGAGCTACATTCCCAGTACTCTCAAACCTTTTTGAATGATACTTGCCTGGCTGGGTGCCTTCTTTACCAAAAGCACTAATCAGCTCTGCAGTTCTCCTGTGTCAGAATGCCTGGTCTGGTCAATTGGGTGGGCTTGGACCTAACACTAGTCACCTTGGCTTCTCTGTGGCCCAGTTAGTTTTCAGCACAGGAGACTGCTGGGCTTTATTGTCATCTTCCTTGTCTGGGGGTAGGGCTTTTGTTCAGGCAGGTATCAGGGAAGAGGCAGGGTTCCAGAGGGTCCTAGCCTTCAGCAAGGTTATGAGAGTGGTCATATTGCTGAGTGGTCATATCGCTGGAGTTGCTAATGGAGAACTGGTGGAGTCAGCAACTCTGCCTGTGAAGGAAGAGGTTAGGGTTCGGTGTTCCTTCCTCAGGCTAACTACTTCATTCTTTCTCTCTCTCTTTTCTTCTGTTCCTTCCCTCACCCCTTTCCCTACTCTCTCTTTTTTTCTTTCTTTCTTTGTTTTGGGGCAGGACTGTGGTTCAAACTCAGGACCTTGCACTTGCCACACAGCCACTTGTGCCACAGAGCTATCTCCCAGCCCCTATGCAGTACCCGTTTTTCTTCTCCCTCTTTGTGACAAAGAATATGCTTTTTTCATTTTTTTCCACGTTAGGATCTTGCTGTGTAGTTCAGCTTGGTCTTGAGCTCAGTACGTAGCCAGGGCAGGCCTCCAATGTATCGTGCTCTTTCTGCCTTAACCTCCTGAGTGCTGGGATAATAGGCATACCATGCCTGGCTTATTTCTTTAGTGTTTGAGACAGGGACAGGTTGTCTAGGCAGGACTTGAATTTGCGCCTTTCTTGTTTCAGTATCCCAAGTAGGGTTATAGAGTATACCACCACATCAGGGGTTCTTTATTTTTTCCCTGTGGCACTGGGATTGAGCCTAGGATTTTAAAATATTTTATATCTTTTAAAATTTTGAGATGGGGTCCTGCAAAGTTGCTAATCTGCCCAATTGGGTGAAAACTTGTCATCCCCCTACCATAGCTCCCCAGACTAGTGGAATAACAGGTGTGTGCTATCACACTCAAATTTGTTTTGTCATTTGAGGCAGGCTGGGCTTGGAACTCTTGAAACCAAGGAGGCTCCTACCTCGGCTTACCAAATAGTGAATAGCAGCAGGAAGACAGGCTGGTATCATTGTACCTGGCCGTCCCTGGATATTTTCAGAGTGACATTCAAAACACAAAGCCAAGCGCTGGGGCGATAGCTCTGTGGCACAAGTTCCTGTCTGGCAAGTGTAAGGTCATGAGTTTAAACCCTGGTCCCACAAAAATCAAACAAACAAACTCGGGCTGGCAAGATGGTTCAGTGGTCTGCAGTGCCTGCTTAGGGAAGCTTAGACAACCACAGGGACTGCTGTTTGATCCCTAGCACCGCATACTGTGCCAGCCCCACCCCAGGGTAGGCTGAGCCGGCCATAATACAAAACAAAACACAAAGCCAGTTAGCTGAATATAGAAAGGATTTTTTTTTTCATCACTGGTATCAGTCTGTTCAGAACAAGTGAAGATGTGTTTTATCTTTATTTTTAAATTTATTTTAATGTATTTGGTACAGGGTCTGCAGGGTGTACAGAGTCTCACTATGTAGATTGGACACAGAGTGATTCTTCTGCTTTCAGCCTCTCAAGCACTGGGATTATAGGAGTGAACCATCACACCCAGTCTCAATCCCCTTCTCAGTGGACCCTGGGGATGGGCTGGCACTGCACTCTGGGGACCAGCCTAGGTCCCTACGCACTACCTAAGCAGGCATTTTAGTACACTGAGCTATCTGGCTGACTCTTATGAGTTTTATTTTCATTGTACATTTTCTGATACTTTGAACAGTAACTAAAGATACTTTTTTTTTTTTTTTTGTCTTTGTACCTGCATTAAAAAATTATTTATTTATTTGGTACAAGGGCTTACTACTCATAGTGATCCACCTGTCTCAGCCTCCCTTTCTTGTTTCAGTGCTGGTTTTAGCAGCTGGCACAGCTTGGCTTGCGGGCTGCCAAGGTGTGTGGTACCAGGGATCAAATCCAGGTTCTTGCATTTGCCAGGCAGGTGCTTAGATCACTATCTCCGCAGCCACTTAAAGTTAAAGTTAACTTTATAAAAAAAAAAGGCAACTCCTTGGGTTGGAGAGATAGCTCAGCGGGGCCCAGCGGGATGGCTCAGTGGTCTAAAGAGCCTGCTTGGGAAAGCTTGGGCGGGTTCAGGGACCACAGTTCGATCCCTGGCACCACATGCTGCGCCAGCCCTGCCCTCGGGGCAGGCTGAGCTGGCCATAAAAATGAGTGAATAAACAAAGGTTCTGAAACAAGGGAAAAAAATAAAATAAAATAAAAAAATTCTTTAAAGAAAAGAAAGAAAGAAAGAAAGATAGCTCAGCGGTCTAAAGCACCTGTTTAGGCAAGCTTAGGCAACCACAGGGACCGCAGTTTGATCCCCAGCACTACATGCTGCACCAGCCCCACCTCCAGGGTAGGCTAAGCCAGCCATAACATAAATAAATAAAATTTATTTATTTACTTATTTAGTCTTTTCGAGACAGGGTCTCACTATGCAATTCAGACTGACCTTGAGCTCACTTTTATAGCCCAGGCTGGTCTCGAACTCGCATCAATCCTCCTGCCTCAGCCTCCCGAGTGCTGGGATTACAGGCGTGAGCCACCACACCCGGCAAAATACCTTATAAAAGAAGAAATTAAGTCTTTTTTGTCTTATATTTCAGGTAATGAGATTAAAAGTCTTCCATTGAATGAAAGAAGAATTCTTAAAGTTGGATATATTCCAAGAAAAAAACCCAAATGTTTTTCTATTTTGCCTGAATACAAAATTTAAACAAGAAATTTCTACAGAAGGTAAGGTAATTTTCCTTTGCAATTAGATCCTGTTGTATTGTGTAATTCACACAAACATATTGTACAGATGGAATTTCAAAGAATAGACAATAGTAAAACATTTAATTTTGAAGGTGTGCAGGTAGTCTCTCCCTTTTTGTTTTCTTTGTTGCTTTTTCCCTCCTTCCCTCTCGCTCTCTTCCCCTGTTCCTCTGTCCTTCTGCCCCTTCTTTCCTTCTTTTCTACCTTGTTTCTTTTATTTGATTCTCTTGTGACTAATTTTGAGATCTGTGTGTCTCTGGGTAAGTTGGTCTTTCCAAGTGAAAGTGTAATCTACAAAATGAGGACAGTCAGTTATATAGCTCAGTGGTATATATCTCAGGTGAGCTCCTGAGTTCAGTTGTTAGCACTGGGAAAAAAATGGGCAAGATAGTCATGCAGATGTAGTATGATGTATGTCCTAGTGCACTTACAGGAAACACATTAAATAAGGTGTGTACTCTCCTGGCTGCCGTTTAGGGTACACCCTCCATGTAGAGGGCAAAAGGGAAAGATGGATTTCTGCTTCTTAGGTACTAAATATTCTTGTTTCTTTATCTTTTTGTCTTTTTTTTTTTTAAAGAATTTTTTATTTTATTTATTTTTTTTCTTGTTTCAGAACCTTTGTTTATTCACTCATCTTTATGGCCAGCTCAGCCCGCCCCGAGGGCAGGGCTGGCGCAGCATGTGGTGCCAGGGATCGAACCGCGGTCCCTGAAGCCGTCCAAGCTTTCCTAAGCAGGTGCTTTAGACCACTGAGCCATCCCGCCGGGCCCCGTCTTTTTGATTTTTTATTTCATTCATTCATTCATTCATTTATTTATTTATTTTTTGAGCGGGACTGGGATTTGAACTCATGACTTTGCGCTTGCCAGGCAGGCACTTATGCCACAGAGCTATCTCCCCAGCCCCCTTTTTGTCTTTTTGAGACAGGGTCTCTCCATGCAACTCAGGCTGGCCTTGAGTTCACTATATAGCCCAGGCTAGTCTCAAACTTGCAGTGATCCTCTGCCAGCCCTGGAAATGGGGCTGGCATAGCATGTGGTGCTGGGGATCGAACTGCAATCCCTGCAGTTGCCTAAGGTTGCCTAAGCAGGTGCTTTAGACCACTGAGCTATCTCCCTGGTCCTGCAATGATCCTCCTGCCTCAGCCTGTGAAGTGCTGGGATTATAGATGTTCAGCCCTAAATACTAGATATTCTTCTTTTCTCCTCTCTTCTCTTCTCTTCTCTTCTCTTCTCTTCTCTTCCTTTCTTTTCTTTTCTTTTCTTTCTTGTGCTAGGGATCAAACTCAGGACTTTGCATTTGCCAGGCAGGTGCTTATGCTGCTGAGCTTTATCCCTGGCCCAATGTTAGATATTCTTAAAAGGCTCCCTCGTTACAATACAATTAGGTGTTGCATAAATTATAATTTCTTATGAGAACTTTGGGACATTAAAAATTAAGATAATGTTTGAAAGGGCAAAAGAGAAAGAAACAAGAACAGTGAGCATTATGATCTTTTTTGCTTCTGGGGCTGGCTAGATAGCTCAGTGGTCATAAGTGTCTGCTTAGGTAAGCATAGGCAACTTCAGGGACTGCGGTTTGATCCCTGGTACCACATGCTGCATCAGCCCCACCCCCAGGGCAGACTGAGCTGGCCATAACATAAATGAAGTTTTTTTTTTAAAAAAAGATCTTTTTTGCTTTTTGCTGAAAAAAGAAATTGTTTTCAGAGGAAAATGTGCTCAGTATAGGCCCTTACGATTTAGGATTTCTGCAGATTAAATTTAAGCCAACTTGAGTTTATACCCAGAATACATGCACACATGCATCCTGATAAGAAGAGTCAACATTTTTTGTTTTGTTTTGTTTTTTTTGTATTATGGTCGGCTCAGCCTGCCCTGGGGGTGGAACTGACAGCATGTGGTGCCCGGGATTGAACCACAGTCCCTGTGGTTGCCTAAGCTTGCCTAAACAGGCACTTTAGACCACTGAGCTATTTTGCCGGCCCAAGTCAGCATAATTAGATATACCAAGAACTGCTGTTATTGAATAATCAGTGAAGTATAGTACTTAGTAATCATGTATGAAATATTTGAGAAAATGCAAAATAGAGTGAGAAATAACAAAAACAGAGTATTAAAATGACCCAATCATAGCCAGTCATGGTGGCATATCTCTCTAATACCACTTACTTAGGCGGCTAGGTAGAAGGGCCATGAGTTTTGTGGGCAGCCTGGGAAATATGGGAAGGTTCTATCTCACCAAAGCAAACAGTCAATCAAAACAAAATGAAAAACTTTGAGGAAGAAAAGAAAGTTGAAATTTAATACTTAGTATATGAATTAAAAAGATTAGACAGAGATGCAAACTAGTGAACTGGACCATATAACTGAAAAAAAATTATCTAGATTATAGCATAGAGATAGATAGAAAATTAGATTGAAAGTATAGGTTAGAATAAAAAGGTATTGTGAATGTGTAAAATTCCAGGATTTAAAGTTCCAGCACAGGGGCCAGTGGGATGGTTCAGCAGTTTAATGCCCCTGCTTAGGAAAGCTTAGGCAACTGCAGGGACTGAGATTAGAGCCTCAACACTACAAGCTGCGCCAGCTCCACCCCCAGGGCAGGCTGAGCCAGCCATAATAATAATTAAAAAAAAAAGCATAAATGAGGGGCATTATTCAAAGTTTTTTTTTTTTTTTTTTTTTGAGACAGGGTCTCTCTATGCAGTTCAGACTGGCCTTGCGCTCACTTTTGTAGCTCAGGCTAGTCTCAAACTCACATCGATCCTCCTGCCTCAGCCTCCCAAGTGCTGGGATTACAGGCATGCGCCACCACACCTGGCTTTGCTTTTGTATTTAGTATAAGGTCTATAGGATCTCATTACACAGATGGGACTTGTAGTGATTCTCCTATTTTCAGCTTCCCAAAAGCTGGGATTATACGCCCACACCACACAGCCAGTCTCAATCATCATCTCAGCACACTTTGAGGGCGGGTCCTGCAGGGAATTTGAGGATTGAACCCCCATCCCTGCATTTGTCTAAGTAGGTGCTTCAACCCACCGAGCTATCTGGTTGGCCTTGACAAGATTTTGTAACATAGTTCAGTCTGATCTTGAATTTATAGCATAGCCCTAATTGGCCTTGAACTTATGACCATCCTCCTGCCTCAGCCTCTGGAATACTAGGATTACAGGTGCACACTGCCACACCTGGCACTATTCCAAGCATTAATAGCTTTGAGTGTTGCAGAAACTAATAAAATCCAGTGTGGTGGTATACACTTATAATCCCAGCACTCACAGGCTAAGGCAAGAGGATCCCTGTGTGTTTGAGACCTACTTGGGCTATGTAATAAGCTCAAGGCCAGCCTGGGGTACAGAGCAAGATCCTGTCTCAAAAAACAAAACATAAGAGACATAGATCCATAGATTTAGGAAGCACAATATATCCAAGTGATCAGGGCCAGCGAGATAACTCAGTGGTCTAACAGTGGTCTAAGCCGCCTGTTTAGGCAAGCTTAGGCAACCACTGGGACCAATATTTGATCCCCAGCATCACATGCTGTGCCAGCCCCACCCTATGGCAGGCTGAGCAAACCATAACAAATAAGAGTTAAAAAAAAAAAAACCTCAGTGATCTGCATTTTTTTTAGAAATCCAAGTCATACTTTTTGTTTGTTTGTTTGTTCGTCAGAACCGGGGACTGGGCATCGAACTCAGGACCTTGCACTTACCAGGCAGGCACTTGTGCCCCTGAGTTATCTCCCCAGCCCCTGTAGTTTTCATTATATAGGTCTTGCACATATTAAATTATGCTGAGTATTTTGTAGTCTTAGATTTTTATTTTTTAATTTTTTTTAGTGTATTGGTACAGGGTCTTGATAACAGGGAGAAAAAACTGATCCCAGGGAGAATGACCCCCAAATGATACAGGGAACCTCCAAATGATATAGGAGGAAAATGATCTCCAACCTAAAAAGTACCTGGGATGAGCTCATGTTCTCTAAAACCAAAGAATGAATTTTAGGAACAAATGGAGGTTATGAGCAGAATAGATTTATTAGGGAGAAAGAAAGCTCCTGTTGGGCTGGGAGATAGCTCAGTGGCATAAGTGCCTACTTGGCAAGCACAAGGTCCTGAGTTTGATACCGAGTACTGCAAAGAACAAAACAAAAAATAAAAATAAAAAAACATTTAAAAAAAAAAAGCTGTCTGGGAGACAGGGTGGGGTTCTTAAGTTGGTGTTCCCTGGGAAGCTGTCTCTTCCAGGGACTTTTTTAGAGGAAAACCATGTGGTGAGGCAGATCTAAGGTGATAGGGAACATGGGAACTTGCTTAGGTGGGCATGAGGTGGACAAAACCAATGAGACTACAAGCACCATAGCTAAGGTAAAACAGATTAAATCCAGTACCAAATGGGGAAGTGAGTCATATAGCAAGCAGGCAAGAAAAACCCGGAACAAGGTCTCTTTCTGTTAGGGGTCAGATTAGTGACTCATTGGGCTCTTTCAAGGTGATTGATACCTACTTACAATATCAACTCCAGATGCCCATCCCTAGGGAAATATGTAGCTGTATTTGTGTACTCTTGTCTTGAGGTCCGCCCACAGGTGGAGTGTCTTCCATGATTTGCTTGAGGGCCTGGCCCTGTCTAACTGCCTATACTATTTCCATCTAATTAGCAACCTACAACAGTCTCACTATGCAGCTCAGACTCTTAGCGATCCTCCTATTTCAGCGTCCACAGCAGTGAGTTTATAGGTGTGCATCACCAGGTCTGGTCTTTTTTTTTTTTTTTTTTTTTTTTTGTTGTTGTGGGACCGGGGTTCAAACTCACGACCTTGCACTTGCCCAGCAGGCACTTGTGCCTCGGAGCCATCTCCCCAGCTCCCTCCAAGTCTGGTCTTGATGGTTGGCTCAGTGCATGCATAGTGCACACAGGGCATGTGGTGTCTCAGATTGAACTCTGGTCCCTATGCTTGCCCAAGCAGGTGCTTAGTCCTCGGAGGTATCTCGCCAGTGCTTAAATGCTTAGATACTTTTTTTTTTTTTTTTCTGTTTGTCCCCTGCCCCCCATCTTTGTCTCTCTTCTGTCTCTGTCTCTGTCTTTGTTTCTTTTGACACTGAGTCTTGCTGTATAGTTCAGGTTAGCCTGGGATTCACTATGTAGCCCGGGTCAGCCTCAAACTTGATGCAGTCCTCTTGGCTCAGAATCCCAAGCACTTGAATTAAGGTGTGTGCTGCTATGCCTGGAGAATCTTAGATATTATTATTATTATTTTGTGTGTGTGTGTGTGTGACTGGAGTTCAAACTCACGACCTTGCACTTGCCATGCAGGCACTTGTGCTACGGAGCTATCTCCCCAACCCCAAGTCTTAGATACTATTTCAAATAGAATTTTTTTTTTTAATTGAAGACCTTTATTAACAGGTGCTTGCAGTTGACTTTTTTGAAAAAATCAAGTTGTAAACTTTTACTACAAATTAAAAATGAAGTTCTTAAAAATAAATCTCAACTTGACCAAATATGAAACAATTTAAAAACCTTTAAAGGTGTATTGAGAAAAACCAGGCTTTTGTTTAAAAAAACACATTTGTCATTACCGAAAAGAGATGTCTTTAGGTAAAAATGATAAAAAACCCATGCTGTATAGATAATGCAGATAGTTCTAGTGATCTGGTCAGTGGGCAAAAAGCAAGCACTTAAGGTCTTCAGTTCCAATCTTTTGTTCATTTCTTTTTTTTTTTTTGGCGGGATAAGGGTTTGAACTCATGACCTTGCACTTGCTGGGCAGGCACTTGTGCCATGGAGCTATGTCCCCAGCTGTTTATTTCTTATTGCTGGAATTTCCTGTTTGTTTTTTTCTTGCTGAATGACTAAACAGGATGATGGTGGAGATGTTAAGCCCGCATTTACTCAGCCCAGCCCAGTTCAGCCTCGGGAGCAGACGAATTCTCAGCTGCTGGAACGGCTGCTTTTGTCTCTTTGCCATCTTGTGGTTAGGGTTTTCTGGGCTCTGCATTGGTAATTGAAGTTGCGACGGTACCGACGTTGAGGTGGCTGCTGACCTTGGGTCTCATCGCCTTATCTTCTTCATTGCCATCCTCTCTAGGCTTTCTTTGGCGAGGAGGGCCCCTGCAGAATCGTGGTCTATAACCTCGATACTTGTCTACCTTGTTCTCCTGTACCCTGGTTGTCAGCGCCCTCCATCACTTCTCCTTACACAGGAGGGTTGGAACACTGTGGTCGATGCCCATAGGGGCTCCGCATGTAGTAAGGTGGGAACCTTCCCCTGCGATAGGGCCAGCGCTATTGGGCCTGGCCTTCGGGAGCGCTCTTCGATCCCTCATTCTTTTCCCCACTCTCACTATTCTGGTAATTCTGCTGGTAGTTGCGTAGAGGACCCCTACGATGCGGATAGCGTCTGTAATGGTTACGGTCTGCTGCGTATTTACTGCCTTGAACTGGAGCTCCGCCAAGGCCTGTAACACTTGCTGCCTCCGCACCCTTTTCTCCTTCAACAACATCAAACTTCACAGTCTCTCCATCTCCTACACTGCAAAGGTACTTACTGGGGTTATTCTTCCTTATGGCAGTTTGGTGCACAAATACATCTTCCTTGGTGTCATTCCTATTGATGAAGCCATATCCCTTTCTTACACTGAACCATTGTACTGTTCCCAAAACCTTTGGTGGGATGAGTTTTTTGTTCCTGCCAGCAGGCGGCGCCAGTGTGAGGCCACCCTGGCTGCAGCTCCCTGTGCTGCTGCCGGTGGTGCCGGGCTTGGTGTTGGCAGTGCTGACTGGGGCCGGCTGCGGCAGCTGCGGCTCCTGCTGGGTGTGATGGTAATTGGGCCAGCGGCGGCAGCGGCAGCAATGGGGCTGCTCAGGGCTGTCTGGGGTCTGCTCTCCGCACCTGCTACCGATATAGAATTTTTTTGATTGTTTGTTTTGGTTTGGTTTGGCTCTGGGTGGTTTTTTTGTTTTTGTTTTTGTTTTATTTTTTTTTATTATTTTTTTTCCAATTCTTTTATTGTTTAAATTTAACAATGGTTATATTACATATTTTCATCATCGGATCAGTTTAGATTAATACATATAGGTATATAAGATTGATCAAACAACTAAACATTAACCTTTCTAAATCCACATTATTTTTTTTTTTCTTTTCCCCCTTTTTTTCTTTGAAAGTTGACATAATGCATATTGTCCTCACAATCATTCTATAGAGTGCAGTGTGTGGGCATGACCCACCTCCCTATTAATGTTGCATAGAAAAAAGAAAGAAAGAAAGAAAAAGAAAACAGGAAAGAATATACTTCCCTTTGGACTAAGAGGAAGCAGATACATATACAATCAAAGGTTTTGCAACTGCAGTGTGCCACCAGTGAAGCTTGTG
>PVJA010031515.1:0-24816 GCA_004027025.1 Myocastor coypus
GAAAAAAAAAAAAAAAAAAAAAAAAGACCGCGGTTCAATCCCCGGCACCACATGCTGTGCCAGCCCTGCCCTCGGGGCGGGCTGAGCCGGCCATAAAAATGAGTGAATAAACAAATGAAGGTTCTGGAACAAGAAAAAATAAAATATTAAAAAAAAGAAAAATTAAATTACATATGGTACTCATGATATATTTTCACAAGACTGCTCAGCTTCATGGCAATCAATCTCTACTGGATTTTTATAATTTAGCTTTTGGGTTTTTTGTTTTTTGTTTTTTTTTTGCCTAGCTCAGCCTGCTCTGAGGGCAGGGCTGGCACAGCATGTGGTGTTGGGGATCGAACCATGGTCCCTGTGCCTGCCTAAGTTTGCCTTAGCTTGCCTAAGCAGGCACTTCAGACTGCTGAGCTATCTCACCAGCCCAAGCTTTTGGTGTTTTATTTTTCCCCAAAGAAATAACTTACGATTAATGTGGTATCATAATTTACAGAAAGTTGCCAGGTGTGGTGGCTCACGCCTATAATCCCAGCACTCGGGAGGCTGAGGCAGGAGGATTGGTGTGAGTTCGAGACCAGCCTGGGCTACAAACGTGAGCTCAGGACCAGCCTCAACTGCATAGTGAGACCCTGTCTCAAAAAGACAAAAAATAATAATAATAATAATAATAATAATAATTTACAGAAAGCAAGATCCTTAAATGAAAATTTATATTTTCAATAAGAATTAGGAGAGAAGAAAAGGAAAGACAAAATGTTGCATCAATCAGAAACAATAATCTCCCTGCTCAAAGCAGAAAATACTACATATTCAAGAACACTATGTGACAGCTGAAGGAACTTATTATTTAAAAAATAAATTTTCCCAGAAAGTAAAAACAAATAAAAAATAAAACCAATACTGTAATGATCTTTAAGTTCTACATTTTTTTCAACCACCCTAAGTTCTCTAAATAAGCAAAAATTAACATAAATCAGGTGCGTTTCTCAGTATCAAATGACTTGTGAAACATTCCAAAGTTCTAGTTAACAAAGAATAGTACTGTAACATGTGCAAAAAATAGACATTAATGAGATCAGTGTCTATATATTATTTTCTTCCAGTACAGCTCAAGTGCTTCATACTGGAGATCAGTTTATTCTAGGAGGCACAAAGGAACTGTTCATAATCCAAGCAGGTGGGAATACAAGTTGGCATGAACACTTTGGAAAATCTTTTGGCATTATTGTCTACCATAAGTGTGGCAGATTAAACTAATGGTCCATTTGTAACACCTACCTGAACTGAGCTAGCATGGTTTGGGGTATGGAGGACCCACCAGAAGATTGCTGTCAATGGCATAAAAGTAGACTGGGGATGGGAAGATGGTGAGCAGTTGATTCTCCTGGAGAAGCTTGTCACACTAGTTTTCCTGATGTGAACTCAGGTGTTCTCATCATGGAAGGAGCTCTGGTCCTCGCTTTTGCTGTTGCTGTCACTGTCACTATTCCTGAGGATGGCTGTGGTCGGCCCCACTACAGACCCCTCAGCCTGCTGGCACAGATCCTCCATCCCACTGGTGCAGACTTTCTAGCTTCCACCACTGACTTTTGGGCCTTCCCAGTGCAGATCCTTGAAAGAGGCTTGCATGAGACAGTGTCCTGGGCTCCAGCTGGACATGTGGAGGACACTGCTATAGATCTGGGCTCTCAGCTGAATTCTTTGGGCCTCTAGTTTGTGGACAGATTTCCTCCATTCTTTTGCATTTGACTCTTTGAATAAATACTATAAAACAATCCTATAAATTATGTGCTCTATATCAAATATTTTCTCTTGTAAACCCTGACTATAACACTAAGCATATACTCAGCAGTAATGTGTACACATTTATCTAAAAAATGTTTGTAGCAGAATTATTCATAATAGCCCCAAACTGGAAACAATCCATGTATCTATCAATAAGTGAATTCATACACTGGACTACTACATAGAAATAAAATGAACCACACACTGTAACATGTTAACAGTAATGATTCAAATAAAGCATTATGTGGAAGAAGCTAAATACACTATATGTATATACTATATATAAATTAATTTATGCTCCAGAAGTTGCTTTTGGGAGAAAAAGAGCTGGTAGTAATTGGGTAAGAAGGTGTCAGGAATACTGAAAATGCTTTATTTTTTGGCCCAGGCACCAACCACATAGATATATTCATTTCATGATTAATGAGCTTTCCATCTGTGATTTGTGTATACCTCTGCCTAATTCAACTGAAAATATTTTTTAAAGTATGCTGGCTATACTAAAATTATATCTTATATTACTAATTAAGATACTATTTTGGGGATTGGAAAGGTAGCGCATCAAACCACTGGGATTGAGCCAAAAGAAAAAATTTGGAATTTAGTAATATTTTTGCTAAACTGAGATTTGGAGTTTTAGGGTTCCCCACACCCCAGACAGGTCTCACTATGTTATACCAGGCCAGCCTCGAAAACTGGGCTTCAGGGAGTAACTTCTCAAGAATTGGTAATGTATAACCTTCAATAGTTGTTTTATCCTTTCCTTCTTTTTTTTTTTTTTTTTTTTTTTTTTTTTTTTTTTTTTTTTTTTTTTTTTTTTTAGGGATTGAACTCAGGGTCTCGTGCTTGCCAGGCAAGTGCTTATTATATTGAGCTATCTTCCCAGCAATATTTGTTTTAAAATATTTTCTTTGGGAAGACAAATACAATCCAATGTGTACAACCAAATACTGCATTAAAAACAGAATATTCTGCTTCTTTTTTACTTTTTGAACCTTATTTTTAAACAAATTGAGCAGCAGCAAAATCAAGAAGTATTGACTCCAACTAGAAATGTACCTACATTTGAGCTACTAGCAATTTACAAGATTCAAGTATATAGCTACTTTTCTTACTCTATTCTTCTCTTCAGACTTAAATAGGCAACTCTTTTTCTGTTCTGAGTTTTTCTTGGGGGGGTATATCTTATGACTCAGAAATTTAAATTTAGCTGTGGTAACATCTTTTATGTCCATTTTTTCCAGTTTATTTATTTATTGTCAACTATTTTGTTTGGGGAAAGATGAAGAAGGAGATTTCTAAGAAATGCTTTCATAACAGGTTCAAAAGTATAAAAGTCATTTCAAGTCCTAGACATTTGTAGTTCTTTTTTCCTTAGTCCTCCAAAGGGCTTTTTAAATGTTAACAGCCAGGACAGAACTGCTTTGCTATACTGAAGTTCCAGACTGCTTTTCCTTTGTAGTCTTGAGCTCCTCCCCACCCTCAACCACCCCAATAACCTCTATGCTGGCCTCTTTTAAAAAACAAAACAAAGAAAAATAATAATTGAAAAGAATTTCATTCATCATGCAATATGTACAGGCAGACTTGGAAAATCTCAGAGTGGCACTTCTTATAATTCAGAGAATTAAAATGTTTCAAATCTATTTTTTAAATTTTTAATTATAGCTTTTTTATTTTTTATTTCATTTAATAAGAAATAACAATGTGACAATTTCAAAACACTTTAGTAGTACATTTCCAGTATTTGATACAATGCATATTGCTGTTCTCTTAGCAGTTATACAGAGCACAGGGTATAGACATGATAATTTTTCTAATCATTATTGGTACAAAAAAAAATTTCTTCTCATTGAACTAAGAGAAAGTAGTTGTATACATAACCCAATGTTCCATAATCGCAGTAGGTTATTGGCAAAACTGGCCATGATGGAAGCTGTTGATTTAAGCCTTTTACAGCTCACCATACTCATCTAGCTTTACGTTTTATTCCTTGTGGTTAAACTTTTCTGCTGGCAGGTCAAGGGCAAGTTAAAGAAAGACCTGCATATGGCCCGGCGGGATGGCTCAGTGGTCTAAAGCACCTGCTTAGGAAAGCTTGGGTGGCTGCAGGGACCACGGTTAGATCCCCGGCACCACACGCTGCGCCAGCCCTGCCCTCAGCGGAGGCTGAGCCGGCCATAAAAATAAATAAACAAGCAAAGAAAGACCTGCATAACAAAACATGGAACTTTTGTACCTCGCAAGGTTAGTCAAATCCCCTCAGGGTTTATTTCAAATCTAGTCAGACATGGCAGCACACACCCATAATCCCAGCACTCAGGAGGCTGAAGCAGGAGGATCACTGTGAGTTCAAGACCAGCCTAGCCTACAAAGTGAGTTCAAGACCAGCCTAAACTGCATAATAACAAGAGTCTGACACAAAAAGAAGAAAAAAATTATATATCTCTGTATATATACATATATATGTATAAAATCTGTATGTTTGGTGATTTAGTGTATATTGAATATACTATCACTTCTGAAAGAATCATGTATCCTCTGCAAAGTTATTATAGCTACACTTTGTTGGTGTCTCCTCCTGAGAAATGCTGATGTACAACAATCAAAAAATAAATATCATCCAGGCATGGTGGCTCACACCTGCCATCCTAGAACTTGGGAAGCTGGGGGCAGGAGATTCCTAAGGTTGAAACCAGCACAGATCACACAATAAGACCTTGTCACACGAATATGAAATAAAAAAATAAAAGTGAAAGCATCATCATGTAGATATGTTTAAATTTTCAGAAAGTGGGCTTAAGTCAATATGTACAGTGTTAATATAGTTTAGAAAAACACTTAGAAAAAGGAAAAAGAAAACAAGCTTGAAGCACTGTATTCTAAAGTTTTAACAGTGATTACTATTCCTGGGTAATATTTTATTTTTAAATTTTCTCATATCTGTGAGGTACTTGCACAATTTGTGACAAGGTCAGATACTAGTTTAAAAGATAAATACCCTATTAAGGAGGAAGACAGGAAGACGGGCATGGTGGCGCACGCCTGTAATCCCAGCACTTGGGAGGCTGAGGCGGGAGGATCAGTGCGAGTTCGAGACCAGCCTGGGCTACCAAAGTGAGCTCAAGGCCAGCCTGAACTGCATAGCGAGACCCTGTCTCAAAAAAGACAAAAAAAAAAAAAAAAAAAAGGAGGAAGACAGGAGAAGGAGTGGAGGAAAGAAATATATCTACATATGTAAGAAGCATGGTTTGGACAATGGTGTGGATTTTTGCTGGTCTATGGAAAGGAGCAGTTAATGCTGAATTTGTTTTGTCTCCTTTTTTCATTGTTTTGATGTTTCTTCTTAATTTCTTATATATTTGTTTTTATTTCTTCAAATTTGGCATGAATATATCTGGTAATGTGAACAATTAACTCAAAGACACTATGCATCACAACAAATACTATGAAATTCATATTATTTCATTTAGTGAAATTCTGTATTATTTGTAATTTTAATTTTAATTCTATTTTATACTCTCTCTAAAACATAAATAAATATCCCATTATCATGTAGGTACTTTTGTAAAATTTTGTTATATAAATATGCATAAGTTTAAAAAGGTAAATATTTCTACCTGTATAAGCAATTTTAAAGTATAATTTCCAAAATTGTAAAGTCATGACTCTCATATAAATATTTTAGAAATTACTCAAAATGTTACATGTCAGGGGGCCGGTGAGATAGCTCAGCAGTCTAAAGCACCTGCTTAGGCAAGCTTAGGCAAGCACACAGGGACTGCAGTTTGAACTCCTGCACCACATGCCACACCAGCCCCAACCCCAAGGTAGGCTGAGTCTGAGTCAGTCACCAAAAAAAAGTAACATGTAAGTGCCAGGGATATAGCTCTTGAGTCTTTGTCTCCTAATCTTTTTTTTTTTTTTTTTTTTTTTTTTTTTTTTTTTTTTTTTTTTTTTTTTTTTTTTTTTTTTTTTTTTTTTTTTTTTTTTGTGGGACCAGGGTTCGAACTCATGACCTTGCACTTGCCCAGCAGGCACTTGTGCCTCAGAGCTATCTCCCCAGCCCCTGTCTCCTAATCTTGAATGAATGAAGCCTTGGGTTCTATCCTCAGTACCATTACCAAAAAGTAACAAAAAAGATTAAGTGTCAAATATTTTTTAATCTGTTAATTAATGAGAAGGCCAGCTAGAACTTAGAATGAGTTTATTATAGAATTTGATTCAGAAATTTATCTTTTCTACTGTACAAAATCTATTTCCATTGCCATGAAGAGAAATCATTTGCATTGTTACAGGCAGGACACATGTATTATTTCCAGTTTTCTAAAACTTAATTTTTACCTCTAAAGTTATAAAACAGCCTAATCAAATTTGGTCGAAAGTACAAAATGACAAAAGAAAATACCTGCCAACTCTACATCTGTCAAGGGGTTGATATGTAGAATATACAAGGAACTCCAAAGATTCAGTAGCAAAAATTTTAGAAACTGATTAGAGTCCAGTATGGTGGCACACTCCTGTAACTCCAGCAGTCAGGAGGTTGAAGCAGGAAGATAGCTGCAAGTTTGAGGCCAGCCAGAACCACATATCAAGACCATACCTCAATAAATAAATAAACTGATTTTAAAATAAGCAATTTCCTTTAGTAGGCATGTCTCAGAGAAGGCATTTACATGGCTAACAGGAGGGCCGACCAAATAGCTCAGCAGGTTAAAGCTCTTGCAGGGGCAAGGGCCAGATTTGATCCCTGGGCCTGCTGTGCCAGCCCAGCCCCCTGGGCACACTGAGATAGCAATTGAAACTGGGTGTGGTGGCACGTGCCTGTAATCTCAGCCCTTGGGAGGCTGTAAACAGGTGGATCACTACAAGTCAGGTCTAGTAGTGAGACCCTGAATGCCCTGTAGACCCTTCTCAAATGGCTAACAGGTATGTGAAAAAAATGTTTAACATCACTAATCACCAGGGAAATGCAAATCAAAAACACAGAAAGACATCACTCCTGTAAAGGTGACTATTATCAAGAAGTCATGATTTCAGGGCTGTGAAGCATACAGAGAAAGGCTGGTGGGCATTACAAAACCTGTACAGAGGTTCCTCAAAGAGCTAAAACTACAGCACTTGGGAGACAGAAAACAGGAGGATCACTATGAGTCAGAACTGCATAGTGAGACCCTGCACACACACACACACACACACACAAAAAAAAAAAAAAAAACTAGAACTAGAACATATGATCCAGTAACTGTCCAACTAAGTATAAAGCCAAGAGAAATTAAATCAGTACATCAGAGATTCACCTACACTCCCATGGTTAACACTATTATTTATAAATCAAGAAGGAAGCAACCTAAGCATCCATCAATAAAACATGAATAATGTGGAGCACACTGTCCACTAACTGCAGAAAGGAATACTATTCCATTATCAGAAAGGAATAAAATCCTGTCTTTTGTGTCAACATGGTTAGAACTTGAGATCATTTTGTTAAAGTGAAATCACACCGGCACAGAAAGACAAGTGCTACATGAGTTCATTCTTGTATGGAATATTTAAAAAAATGATCTCAAAGAGCTGGTTAGATAGCTCAGCAGATTCAAGCACCTGCTTAGGCTGATGCAGGGGTCAGGGGCTTGATCCCCACCCAGCCTGCTGTGCTGGCCTCACCCCTGGGACACACTGAAACAGCAAATGAGACTGGGTGTGGTGCTACACACCTGTAATCCTAGCACTTGGGAGGCTGAAAACAGGAGGATCACTGTGAGTTCGATCTCTGTAGTGAGATGCTGTAGACCCTGTATTCAACACATTCAAAATCATCATTATCATCATCTCCAAGAAATTCAGAGAAGAATGGTGGTTACCAGAGACTGGGAAGAATAGGGGTGAGGGAGGAATGGGGAGATGTTAGCAAATGAATACTAAATTAAAATTAGGTAAAAGTTAAAAGTTCTGAGCCAGGTGTGTTGGCACAAGCCTAACACTCTGGGTAGCCAAGGCTGGAAAACTGCAAGGTTGAGCCCAGGTGGGGCAATTTCTTGACTTAGTTAGACCCTATCTCAATTTTTTTTAAGTGGATAAAAGGGCTGGGGTGGGTTATGGATGTAATGCCCTGTGAAGCGTTTATGTCTAATCTCCAGTGCCACAAAAAAAGGGGGAACAGGTATAAAACTGCATAGTTGGGGCTGGGGAGATAGCTCCATGGCACAAGTGCCTGCCTGGCAAGTACAAGGTCGTGAGTTCGAACCCTGGTCCTGCAAAAAAAAAAAAAAAAAAAAAAACTGCATAGTAGAGTGGTTGTAAATAATAACATATTGAACTTTTTTAAATATATGTGCATGTTCATTTAGTATCAAATAATTCCTAGAGGGTCCAAAGAAATCAACATTCCCCTGAAAAATAACTCAATAATCACTTTTGCCCATTTCCAAGTCTTTGACCAATTTTCCTGGTATATTTTGCTAACTGGTAAGCTGAACTTAAACTGTTACAATTAAATCTTAAACTGTTTGAAGACAGAAAACATGGTGTTACTTTCTTAGGGATCCTCTAGAACTGTTTAGTAAAGTTTTCTTTACTTAATATACATACATATTATATATATGTATATCTATCATACATGTATTCAAAGTTCATTGGAAATGGGAGCTGGGGAGATGGCTCCGAGGCACAAGTGCCTGCTGGGCAAGTGCAAGGTCGTGAGTTTGAACCCCGGTCCCACAAAAAAAAAAAAAAAAAAAAAAAAACAAAAACAAAACAAAGTTCATTGGAAAATACTCATGGTACTAAAGTTTACATACTATCTATTCTGTGGCTGGCACTGTGCTATAAAATACAGAAATGAAATGACTGAATGATTCCAATCTTGATATATTTAATAGTCTTACTTGGCTGTGTTTTTTTGTTGTTTTGTGTTTTTGTTTGTTTGTTTGTTTGTTGTTTTTTTTTTTTTTGTCTTTTTGTGACAGGGTCTCACTATGCAGTTCAGGCTGGTCTTGAAATCACACTGATACTCCTGCTTCAGCCTCCCAGGTTCTGGGATTACAGGTCCCAGCTTCATAGTCCTCCTTGTGACAGAGTATCTTTTTGTTTTTAGAAAAGCAAGAAGAGCACTGCTACATTTCTGTACCATACACTTCTATTATACTATATTAGAATTACACTCTATTATAATTTCATCCTTACCTATATACAGCCTTGTGAATATGAAACTGAGTAAAATCTGATCAAATGATCCAGTCTGTATTATTTCCTGTGTTACTTTTGTCTTGAGACTGCTTTATAGTAACTTGAAGACAGCCAACAATTCTGGTGAAGAAATAAAAGACATGTTGCTAGCTCATAAACTTTTCCGGGTTTTTACCAATTAATAAAATTATAGTTATTTTTATAGCTATTTAGTAACTATAAACCTTGATAGTATTTTTTTTTATTTCAGGATTCTTTTAGCACTCTAAAGTAGCTATCCAGCCATCACATTTTATTGCTACCATAGCTAAGAATTCTAAATTGCACATATTAGTCTGTCAAGCTCACTGGAGGTTGACTGTAATCCACTCTATAAAATTCTGTAATTTAAATATAGTACCAGTATAATAACATTTGTAGAACCTTAGTAGAATTATGAAGAGCCAAAACATTTTAATTCTGGAAAAATGAACAACTACTTCCCAAAAAAGTCTTTTTTTTTTTATTTTTATGAGTTTACTACTTTATGGCTTATTCTTACCACATAAATAAGATTAAAATATCCTTTGCTGAGTAATTCTTTAAAAATATGGTCTTACATTAAGACATTTGTCTTATCATCCTACTTATCATGCTATTCCTCTGCTTCTAAAATAAAGGAACAGGGGCCAGCAAGATGGTTCAGTGGTCTAAAGAGCCTGCTTAGGAAACTTTAGGCCTGTGCAGGGACCATGGTTCGATCTCCAGCACCACATGCAGCCCCAGCCCCAGCCCCAGCCCCACCCCCAGGGCAGGCTGAGCCGGCCATAATACCAAAAAATAAAATAAAATAATAAAGGAACAGAATTTGGGTCTATGACTACATAAAGTAAAGAACTAAGTACAGGGCTGAGGATATACTCAGCAGCATAAGCACCTGCTTGGTAAAGCACAAGTCCCAAGTTCAATCCCTGGTACTGCAAAAAATTAGAATAAAAAAATAAACAGCTAGATACAATTTTAGACATAGTTCAGTAACCATTTGAAACTGGAAGAATAGTAATATTTGTACACAGTCAAACTGGAACAACTGCTGAGTGCTAAAGTATTGTTTCACAGACTGCCCTCCACATGGAAATTCACTTCAAATAGGTACAGTACTTTCAGCATAAAATGAGGCCTTACAATCTCAGGTACTTAGGAAGTTGACACATAAATAGGAGGGATCATAAGTGGGAGACCAGCCTGGACAATTTAGCAACATCCTATCTCAAAAAATTAAGAAATGTAAAAACAAAATTGTTCATTAAAAAAAGGCTAGGTGTGGTGGCATACACATGAGAACCCAGAGCTTGGGAGTCTCAGGCAAGAGGATCACAAGTCTAGCCTGGGCTATACAAGCAAGTTCAAGGTCAACCTGTAATACATAGTAAGACTCTGAAAAAAAGAAAAGAAAAAAAACCTAAAATAATAAAACTTGATTGAGGTATCTCAGTGATAAAGTGGTGAGGTTGGATCTTCCATACTGAAAAAAAGTACTGCCACCACTTACTAAAATGTTATTCTAAAGCAAACAAAGACTATTCAAATCAAGGTCAGAAAGCTTCAGAATAAGGACAAGGTGCAGGCCTGTTTACTAATTCGGCACGGGGCTGGGATGCAGGTTAGCAGCAGAACACTTGCCTAACATGTGTGAAGCCTTAGAGTTCAATTCCAGTACCACTATTCTCACAAAAAGGCGGGTATTTTACAACTAGAAGTCAGTCTCCGGTATCAGAACAATACCCTCCTGCATTTTAGAGTAGGTTAACAACTGCCAGGGGGCTGAAAGGGGTGCACACTGGGAAGGGTTGGAAATGGGCACTGGGGTCTTTGGAGGTGAAGTATCGTAACTAGAGTTGAGGAGGAGTTGCAGAAGGTAGCAGAAGTGCCAAACGCCACTGTGCACTTTAACCTACTTAATGTTAGGAGAAAAATTGTTTTTAAATATATATATATATATATGCTGGGCCTTCAAGCGGAAATGAACTTCACCCAACGAAGGCCAAAAGTACAAAGCCTGTCTACCAGCAGCCTCACTGCGAAGCGCGCTCCTACCTCACCACAGAGGCCCATGGAATGGTCCAGAAGGCTTTCAGAGAGACCCTCGTTTCAGGAACGCCCAATTAACTATAAACTACTGCACTGAACTCACTTTGATATGGGAAAATAATAAAATACTCAAGAGAACTTTCTAGAAATCTACGGATACTTGAGCATACACACCAGGGTAAGAACAGAAGGCATTTCTTAAAATGTTTTCGGATACTGAGTAAGCCTCAAACATTACATTAAACCTAAGTGTTTACGACGGGTGCATTTGCCAGTGGTGCAGGGTTTCACAGGAAAACGTGAAAAACACTCAAAGCCTCCTCTTGGGCCAACGAACCTTGCCACTAGTACGGTTCACCGCCTTCCCAGCCCGCCGTAAAACTGGCTCTACTCGCGGAAGGTGGGGCCTCTGATAGCACTCCCGCCGCTCTGCGCGAGCCGAGCCGCTAGGTCTTCTAGTAATTGTAGTTTTCTTTTACCCACTTATCCGTATTCGGGCCAAGATGAACGATCAAAAAAAACTACAACTCCCAGGATGCTCCGAGAGGAGGGCTAGCGGCCGCGGCAGTGACGACTGTGGCGGAGAAGGCCCGAGGGGCTCTCTGGAGCGGCGTTGGTGGGGCTAGTAGCTGCTGGTGTCTGGCCTGAGGAGCACAGCGAGCTTGTTCAGCATTTCCTGCCGGGATCCCAGCAACGATGAGCGCTGCCAGGGAGTCTCACCCGCACGGGGTGAAGCGTTCAGCTTCCCCAGACGACGATGTAAATAACAATGACGGAATGGATAAGGGCTGAGGCCTACTAGAGGCTGGGGAAGGCCGGGCTTGGGGGATGGAGGAGGAGGAAGCGACTGAGGAGGCATGAGGGAGGAGGAGGAACAACAACAACAAAAAAAAGATTGGGAAAGATTTTTCGTAATTAAGCTCTGGAGAATTTGAGAGCAGGAAATCTGCATGGGACTACGATGCAGGAAGGAAATCTGAGAGGGCTGAGAAATAAAAGTTCAGAGAAAGGATTACCGCACTTGGCGTTTTGGGATACTGATGAAGCAGGCTTCTAAGGCCTTTCTACTTAGCGTGGAGACGGCAAGACCCTCCTTGGTTAAGGTTTCATATACTTCTGTGGCAGTGGTGAAATACTCGTGCACGTTTGAACAGAATTCCCTGCCTGGATTGTTTTTGCAGTGTATTATAGTGCTAGTACAGTTATCTTTAACTTGACTCGTAAAACAAAACAATATTGAAGCGAAGAACTGTATCGAGGTTGTAATTTAATACTGGCATATAATGTGACGAGGTCCCAAGACAGATGTGGAAGTCCATTTTGATTTTAAATGTACCTTATTCACATTCCCCCAAACCTATGTGAGTTTAAATTAACAAATCATCTCTTATGTAACCAATTAAATATGGATTGCTGTGTCAGGTGCTGGAAATTCACAGCTATGATACTTAAATTTGTTTTGGGGTATGTGTGTCTTCGTTCTAGCTCAGTGTCATGGAAGTTGTAAGTAACCTATAAACGCGAAAGTAGGTCCTTAGTGTGATGAATAAATGTCTCGGGGACATGGGTAGGAAAATTATATTGGGAAGGGAGCGTGGAGAGGTCATCTTTAAGGACTTCTAACTATTTAAAACATCAGTTCTTAAGTTGTGTATAGTGCAGTTCAGTGCCTTTCATAATATAAAAGGCTCACTGAATACTGTTTTGTACATAATGAAATAGTGATAAAGACCTACCCATCTTTGGGTGGAAGGTGAAGTGAGATTAAACCAGCCAGAATCTTTTAAGGAAATTTAACTTTGCAGAAAGATTAGTATCAATGAAGATTTGGGAGATGAATGTTTATCTCCTGATGTTTGTTCGTGTTTTCTATTCTCTGTGCCTCTGGCATTTAGATCTTTTGAATTTTAAATCTTTTAAGACTATCTTTAAAATATACTTAGAAGGGACTGGGGAGATAGCTCTGTGGCACAAGTGCCTGCCCGGCAAGTGCAAGGTCGTGAGTTCAAACCCTGGTCCCGCAAAAAATAAAAATAAAATAAAATAGACTTAGAAATTGTAGAATGACAACTAAAAATAATGTGTTAACTTTATTATTTTTTTTGAGACAGCATCTCGCCATGAAGTTAGGGCTGGCTTTGTGCTTACTTTTGTAGCTCCCAGATTGGTCTCAAACTTATAGAGATCCTCTTGTGTCAGCCTCCCAAGTGCTGAGACTAGAGGCATGTGCCACCATGCCCGGTTGTGGGGACGCACAGTGGGTGCTCTGTCAACCATTTTTAGTAAACATCCACTGAATTTAAAAGATTATTGAAGTTTTTTGCTCATTTTCCTCATGTATAGTTAGGGTAACAGAACAGTCTAGTGGGGCCTGGTGGGAGGGCTCAGTGGTCTAAAGCACCTGCTCAGGAAAGCTTGGGCAGCTGCAGGAACCGTGGTTCGATCCCCAGCACCACATGCTGTGCCAGCCCTGCCCTCAGGGCAGGCTGAGCTGGCCATGAAAATAAATAAATAAACAAAAGTTCTAAAACAAGGGGAAAAAAAAAAAACAATCTAGTGATATTAAGATAGGTACTCAATCACAGCACACAACTGTAGGAAAATGCTGACAGTGAAGAGTAAATACTAAGTAAAAGTCACTAGTATATGCATTGAAAAAATTTTTTGCAGTTCTGTAGTAATCAATATGGAGCATAAGCTACATGTTGTGGCACACACCTATAACTCTAGCACTTGGGAGACTTAGGCAGAAGGATTGCCTTGAGTTTGAGGTCAGCCTAGACTACATGAGTCCAGGTTACCCAGAACTACATGATGAGACCCTGTCTCAAAATAAAAGGGGGAGGGAAGGAATATTGAGGATGAATATAACTTCATGGTTTCATTTGATTTGGTTGGAGTGGAGAAATGAATTTTACAGGAATTAGATTCATTTGAATAACTAGTGGATAACTTCTAATACACTAGGCACCCTTGTGCTTTTGAGAATATAACATTTTAAGAAGGTGTTTGTTCTTTAAGACAACAATTTTAAAAAATAAGGTTAGAAATTGTAGAAAGTAGGGGCTGGGGAGATAGCTCCGTGGCACAAGTACTTGCCTGGCAAGTACAAGGTTGTGAAGAAAAGAAATTGTAGAAAGTAGGATTATTTATGTAAAAATGCTGTGCCTTTGCAGAATGCTGGCCATTGAATCATGGCCTTGTTCATGCTAAACATGCATTTTTCCTCTGTTTTACAGCCCAACCTGTATTTGCTCTTTTAATAGAAATAATCAGGAAAGTTCATTTTTAGACAATTGTAACTATAGACCTTAGGTTTTCTCAGTATCCTAATTTGATCATATACAGTACAATGTGAAAAAGAGCCAGAGGATTTATGGCCAGAGAAATAAAGCAAATCGCCTACATCTCTGTGCCTTAGTGTCCTTATTTACTAATTGACCATTGTGACAAGCACTTGAGAGAATGTAAGTCAGAAATTGTAATTTATAAGGGCCAGGGATATAGCTCAGTGGTATATGTGTCTGCTTGGCATGCACAAGGTCCCAAGTTCCCTGGTACTGGAAAAAAGAAATTATTTATAAATTACAAAACAGCCTAGGTTGAGTATCCCTTATGGTTAGAACCAGAAGTAATTTGGATTTGAAATTTTATTTTTTAATTTGGGAATATTTGCACTGATACGAGGTATCTAAAGACAGAATCCAAATAAATTCTTTTTTTTTTTTTTTTTTTTTTTTTTTTTTTTTTTTTTTTTTTTTTTTTTTTTTTTTTTTTTTCCTTTTTTTTAAACTTTTTGAGATGGAATTTTGTCATACAATTCAGGCTAGTCTTGAACTCACTTTGTAGCCCAGGCTGGCTTCCAATTTACAGTGATCCTTTGGCCTCATGAGCCTAAGCACTGGGTATGCAGGCATGCACCATCATATCTAACCATCTGCCTAATAAACAACTTTAAAACATAGCCTAAAGATATTTTTTTTTTAAGAATTTTTTTTCTTGTTTCAGAACTTTTGTTTGTTTGTTTATTTTTATGGCAGGCTCAGCCTGCCCTGAGGGCAGGGCTGCAGCATGTGGTGCTGAGATTGAACCTCAGTGCCCGCAGCTGCCCAAGCTTTCCTAAGCAGGCGCTTTAGACCACTGAGCCATCCTGCCAGGCCCCTAAAGATATTTTTATACATTGTTTTTAGTGTTGTTTTGATCTGTCACAAAAGGTCATGTGGAATTTTCCATGTTGGCATCATTTTAGTACCAAAAGATTTGGATTTTGCTGCTCGGGTTTTTAGAGTTAAGGGGATATTCAGCTTACATGTAGTTCTTTACAGTTAATATTCCTAAGACAGATTTTTAAAAAACTCTTTTTGTCTTTGTAGATAAGGAATTCAAACTAAGTAAATGTCAAATGTAAGCTCACAGGGAGCAAGAGATTTAGTACAACTTGGAAATGGAGTGCCATTGGTACTTTTTAAAATATATTAAGACAGAGAGGCCGGGTGTGGTGGCGCACGCCTGTAATCCCAGCACTCGGGAGGCTGAGGCACGAGGATCGGTGCGAGTTCGAGACCAGCCTGGGCTATGAAAGTGAGCTCAAGGCCAGCCTCAACTGCATAGCGAGACCCTGTCTCAAAAAGACAAAAAAAAAAAAAAAAAAAAAAAAAAAAAAAAAAAAAAAAAAAAAAAATATATTAAGACAGAAATAGTTGAAAACTGAATGTCCTATAAAAAGGTGTAAATGGTCATGTGGGAAGAAGTATAGATTTCTAATTTAGGTTGCCAAAATTTATGAAAACATACCTTTCACCAGAGGAATATGGAAGAACCACAGTGAGTCCAGTCTGGTACAAAGACTTTCGCTCTTGGGCCCATGAAAAGAAGTTCTTAGTTTTCTATGAATAATTTTCAGAAATAGTGAAAAATGACATTAGCCATTTTACTTTTTTTTTTTTTTTGTAGGACCGGGGTTCAAAGTCACGGCCTTGCACTTGCCAGGCAGGCAGTTGTGCCACGGAGCTATCTCCCCACCCCCTTCAGCAATTTTAATATAAATTTAACAATAGCAAACTCAAATTTCTATTCTACATTTTTCTGATTTTGATGATATACGTATCTTCTCGTTACACCTAATTTCTCATGTGTGAACCTAGAATGTATAGTTTAAGATTTTATGTCTATTTCTAATGTTTTAACTTTTTCATTACTTTTAATTCTTGGATTTACATGAACAAAATATAATACTTCATTTATTTATGTGTCTGTTTATTGGAATAGGATCTTACTGTGTATTCTATACTGGCCTTAAACTCACTGTATCCCAGGCTGGCCTCAAATTCAGAGTAATCCCCTTGCCTCAGGCCCCTGAATGCTAAGATTACAATAGTGTCTGACTATACCTGGCTAATAATTTTTTTAAACCTTTGATTATTTACAACTTTCTGTTAAAGAGGTATTTGCCAATTTTTGCTCTATAATTATAAAATGTGTTCATTTTATAGGTTATATACTCAAAATGATCAGTCCAGTGTTTTTATTTCTTTATCTTTTCCCTTTCAGTCATCTTTATATACACACCTGTCTTCTTTAGCCTTTGTTCATTTGCAAACCAAATCAAGTGACTTTTGATTGTATAAACTTAAAAGATTGAGTTGAGTCTAGCTTCTACAACCAAATATTGCAAGATGAAGTACTTTCTTTCAGTTGGCTGACTCCCAGATGAGAGAACCATATTATTTTTATTACCCCCCCCTTTTTTTCTTCTTTGTCTCACATTGATTCTTGGATTGGAGAAAAGTCATCTAGTATCATATCACCCAAAGATTCACAGTCTGAGATTGTTGTATATGGTTAACTTCATCCACATTTTTAGTCTGTGTTACTTTGTCATTTTGTATTCATCAGGTTTTGAAGTTTTGGTGGTAATGGTGGTGGCTTCAGGTTTTTTGGTCTTGGTTTGTCCAATACTTGTTGGTTTTCTTTGCTGTTGAGTGGAAAGTGAAAAATTGTAAATTCTCAACTGTGATCATTTCATTATAAAAGCAGAAAACAGTACTTGTTCTTGAAATATGGTACAATATTTACTTGGAATAGAATGAGAAAAGTCTTCCAGCTTTCTAGTTTATTATTTTAGTCTTTTTTAGCTTTCTTGGAATCATTGATGAATTATATTTTTGTACATTTGTTTCAATTTGCACATTAAATTTATACACTTGTTTCAAGATACAGGGGAAAATATAGTCACTGGAGTCCATAATATTGCTTAGCTTTATGCAAGGGTTCACTAGACCTATTGATAATTACAAGATAAAGTGAATCTTAGTCTTTGTCCTTTTAGAAAATAATTTTTCTCTTTGTTCTAAGTCAGACTTTTAGGAAAAAAGCTATGGCATTTCAGTTCTAACAGAGTTGCTGAAAAGAAACTGATTCAGAACTTTTGTTTATGTATTTATTTTTATGGCCGGCTCAGCCTGCCCTCAAGGCAGGGCTGGCACAGCATATGGTGCCAGGGATCGAACCATGGTCCCTGCAGCTGCCTAAGCTTTCCTAAGCAGGCGCTTTAGACAACTGAGCCATCCTGCCGGGCCCTGCTGAAAAGAAACTGAAAGATTACTTTGAGCTTGGTAATCTAATGATAAGCTGTATCTTAGGATGTCACTAAAACTAGAATTTTTAAAATTTAAACTAGCAATTGTGACAGCCTTCTTGGTTCAGAGTATTAGATGCTGTAAGTCCCTTCAAAAGGCTCCAAGTGTCGGTATTAAATTGTGGTCTCCATAGCATCAGCAATGTTTAGGGATCTGTTAGAAATTATAATCCTAATACTAAAATTCTGAGGGTGCAGGTCAGTCCATTAGGTGATTGATCCATAGCATTTTTTTATTTTATGTTTTTGGTACAGGGTCTCACTACGCACCTCCAACTTGTAGTGATCCTATTTTCTGCCTCCCCATTGCTGGGATTACAGGCATGTGCCGCCACACCGTGACTCCATTGCCAGCTCAGCATGCGCAAGGTTGGGGCTGGCACAGCATGTGGTGCCAGGGATAGAACCCTGGCCCTGCCCTTGCCTGAGCAAGTGCTTAGTCTTCTGAGTTATCTCACTGGCCCTTCATAGCAATGTTGAGACCCAGAGCTCAGCTGGAAAAGTATTCTACCGTGAAGTATTAGAAAAGGAGTATATTTGAATTTGAGTTTGAATAATATGCTTAAACTAAGCAAAAATGATGAACCCCTTTAATAGTTAAAACTGACAAAAGAAACTTGGAACTATAGGTAAACTTTAAATTTTTCAGTATTTTATGCCAAAAAAAAAAAAAAGTAACTGATTTCTCTTCCAGCTTGGATCTAGCAATTGGGAGGCAGCAGACTTGGGCAGTGAAGAAAGAAAACAAAAGTTCCTCAGACTTATGGGTGCAGGAAAGGTAAGCATCATATGGTATGCACCTCTTTTTTTTATATATAAAAATGATGCTTTTCATATGTTTGTTAAATCATAAGGGCTGAATACATTTGAATCACATTTTACTGTTTGGTATGATTTCTTTGTGAAATACAACCAGCCTAACTTAGTGCTTAAAATGTATACTATTTCTGAATTACTTCTAGATTTTTCAGTGTCTTTGGTAGTAAGATTAGAGACATTTTGGAGAGAAGAGATATTAAAGTTTATGATTTGCTGTCTGTTAGCCTGGTGACTTTGATAGAAGCTATTTCTGTGCAGTTACTTTATAGGAACCAATATCAAAAGCCTGTTGTATTTCATAGCTCTCTCCAGTTCTTGAATTAGAAACCAGCAACTATTTTTTTATGTAAAGACCTTTATTATTATTATCTTTTTTAATGGCCAGCTCAGCCTGCCCTGAGGGCAGGTGCAGCATGTGGTGCCAGGGATTGAACTGCGGTTCTTGCAGCCACCTACAGGCACTTTAGACCACTGAGCCATCCTGCCGGGCTTTTATGTAAAGACCTAATTTTAAAAATGTAAGTCCCAGAAAGCTATCAGTTGATTAAAAAAAAAAAAAAAAAAAATTTTTTTTCCTTGCAGTTTTATTTTTACACATTTTTTTTTTTTTTTAGAATTTTTAAATTTTATTTATTTATTTTTTTTTTCTTGTTTCAGAACCTTTGTTTGTTTATTCACTCATTTCTATGGCTGGCTCAGCCTGCCCCAAGGGCAGGGCTGGCACAGCATGTGGTGCCAGGGATCAAACCGCGGTCCCTCAAGCTGCCCAAGCTTTCCCAAGCAGGTGCTTTAGACCACTGAGCCATCCCACCAGGCCCCTTTACACACAATTAAAGTAGTCTCTAGATGTTTATTTCTGGGTATTTTATGTGAACATAACTTACTTGTAACTTTTCACAGTAATTTCCCTACAAAGTAAATGTGAAATAAATAGAATTTTAAGAATTGTTTTAAGGGCTGGCCAGATAGCTCAGCAGATTAAAGAACCTGCTTAAGCAGATACAGGGACCAAGGATTCGATCCCTGGGACTGCTGTGCCAGCCCCACCCCCCAGGGCTTGCCGAGACTGGGAATGGTGGCACATGCCTATAATCTCAGTGCTTGTGAGGTCTACAATAGTGAGACCCTGTGCTAAATTTTTTTTAAAAGGCATTTTTTTAAATTTCTAGTCTTTTATTTGCTCGAAAGTCCTGATTGAACCGAAAGCCACCACATCCCAAGTCGCTCTTCCCCTAGCTGTTTAAGACAGAATCTTGCTAAGTTGCTGAGTTACCCAGGGAGGAGCCCTTGTGCCTCAGCCTGGCAAGCTTTATTTCTTTTTTAAGCCATCTTAAAATGAAATTTTGCATTTGTTTTTATTATATGTGGGAATACACGGGTGCATCTTACCAACAATTAATGATCACCTGGTGTATGCCATGCACCGTATAGGGTTCTAGGGATCACACATAACCTGTGTTTGGAGCCATCATGTAGTGGAGGAAATACTGATAGCAATACAGAGTTATAATAACTATGTGGAATCATAGGGAAGGGCAGCTAATGCTGACTTAGCAGTTTAAAATAGTTTCCCAGAAATAAAATTGATCTGCATCTGAAGTTGATTTGACTCTGAAAAATGAAAACATACATTATACCTGTGGAGTTAAGGATAGGTATTATACCTGTGGACTTAAGGATAGGAAGTAGTCATGGAAAATATAAAAATTTACATGAAGAGAGCATTTATATAAATTTTTACAGGACTAGGGATCAAACCTAGAACATTTGTATATCTGTAACCTGTTTTTTTTTGAGGGGTTTGATTACATATTTGATACAGGGTCTCACTACACAGATTGGACTCCTAAGTGATCCTCCTCTTTTCAACCTCCCAAGTGCTGGGATGACAGGTGTATGCCACCACACCCAGTCTCAGTCGCTATCTCAGTAGTCCCAGGGACAGGGCCCATCAAACCCCAGTCCCTGTGTCTGCCTAAGCAGGTGTTCTAATCCACTGAGCTGTCTGGCCAGCCCTCTGTTTTTATTTTGATATGAGTTCTCATTAAGTTGCCAAGGCTAGGCTCAAACATGTCACCCTCCTGCCTCAGGTTTCTAGAGTGCTGGGAGTAGAGATGCATGCCACCATAGCCAACTGGGGTTGTTTAATCTTTGTAGCTATAAAGTGTATTCCTAACCCTAATCAGAGAGCTTGGATATTTTATTGGTTATCATCATCCGAGAAAAACTCAATGCTATTACGTTTACATTCACATTTTACTAATGGAGTTTTGTTGTTGTTGTTGTTGTTGTTGTTGTTATGGCCAGCTCAGCCTGCCCTAGGGGTGGGGCTGGCGCAGCATGTGGTGCTGGGGATTGAACCACGGTCCCTGTGGTTGCCTAAGCAGGTACTTTAGACCTCTGAGCTATCTCGCCAGCCCTACTGATGGAATACTTATCTTACATTATAAAGCAGTAGTATACTGTACCATTGATTTGCTTAAGTGTTAATGGCATATAAAGCAATAATGCTTGAGTTTTTAAAAGCTGTATATCATGGCCATTGTTCCACAATAGGAAGATTTGCTAGTATATATTCACATGTAATTGATTAAGATTATTTTGCAGAATTATCAAGATATCTCAGTGAACTAAAACGCCTGCCAAGGAAAGCACAGGGACCAGGGTTTGATCCCTGGCACCATATGTAATGCCCACCCTGTCCCCAGGGTGGGCTGAGCTGGTGAGGGTCTGGGTGTAGTGGCACCCACCTGTAATCTCAGCACTGGGGAGGCTGAAAGGAGGATTGCCATGAGTCCAAGCTGCGTAGTGAGACCCTATAACAACCAAATACATAAAAAAATAAAAATAAGGGCTGGGGAGATAGCTCAGTAGAATAAGCACTTGCCTGGCAAGTGCAAGGGCCTGAGTTCAATCCCCGGTTCCACAAAAATAAATTAATGAATTAATGAATATAAAAAAGATTGCTTTGCAAAGAAAATCCTGTTTAATATTTCAGTTTGTTTTAATCCTTTCTTTACCCTCTGAAACTAAATACATGCCATCAAGAGTGGACTGGACTGCTGGACACAATAGTATATACTTACCATCCCAGTGTCTCAGGAAGCTGAGGCACGAGGGTTGCAAGTTTGAGCCCAGACTAAGCAAGTTAATGAGACCTTGACTTTAAATGTTAGAAGTATTAGGGATGTAGCTGAGAAATTGAGTGCATGCCTACCATGTATAAGGTCCTGGGTTCAGTACCCAATACCACACACGAGAGTAGACTAGACTGATAAGTAACCAGGTGTGTGCCTGTATGTATGTATATATACATAGAGATATTTGATCAATTTTGGTTATTTTCAATAAAATTATTTGTATATTTTATAGCATTTAATTGTTTTACATTTTGCTCTAACAAGTTGTGATTAATTCATTGTAGCCTGATAGTAAAGAGCTAGCTACTTGGTTGCAACCTGTTGCACATAATACCGATTATTTTAAGCTGGGTGTAATGACGCACATAATCATAGGACTTGGGAGACTGAGGTAGGAAGGTCACAAATTTGAGGGCAGCTGTGCTGTAGTAATGAATTCAAATCCAGCCAGCACTACAGAGAAAAATCTTGTCTCAAAACACCCCCCTAATAATAATAATGATTTAATTTTTTGTCTTAAACATTTATCACTTTGTACACCTATAAGTCTCTTAATTTTTTTTTTTTAATTTTTTTTTATGTCTTTTTGAGACAGGGTCTCACTGTGCAGTTCAGGCTGGCCTTGAGCTCTCTTCTGTAGCCCAGGCTGGTCTCGAACTCGCACTGATCCTCCTGCCTCAGCCTCCCAAGTGCTGGGATTACAGGCGTGTGCCACCATGCCCGGCCTCTTAATTATTTTGTAAACTTTATTTATTTACTTATTTATTTATTTATTTATTTATTTATTTATTTATATTATGGTCAGCTCAGCCTGCCCTCAGGGTGGGGCTGGCAGTATGTGGTGCCAGGGATTGAACCTCGGTCCCTGTGATTACTTAAGCTTGCCTAAGCAGGCACTTTAGACCACTGAGTTATCTCGCAGGCCCTTTTAATTATTTTTTATCTACTTAAACTGTTTACTCTATGAAAATCATACGGCATCAGAAAGAAATGGTAGGAAATGTAAAACTTCATATAATTATACTGGTAGGAAAGAAAATGCTGAGATTGACAATTTTCTAGTTATCCATCCGTCTTATTTAAAATTATGATCTGGGCTGTGCACACAGGTGCATGCCTGTAGTCCCGGCACTTGGGAGTCTAAGGCAGGATTGCTAGAAATTTAGGGCCAGCACAGACTACATGGCAGTACCTTGTCTTAAAAAAAATTCTGATCTAATCACTACCCCTACTTTATGCCTTACCCCTAAGTGTGCTCTTAATGGTACTTGTTATTTCTGCTGTGCTATAATTTATATATTCCTTTTGTCTTTCCCTTCCCCATTTCTACTCTTACTAAAATGTAAGATTTGTAAAGGTGAGGATCTATTTCCTTTCGTTCACTGTATGCCAGAAGTCTGGACTTTCCAGTTGATAATAAGTAGTTAAATTGGGATTCTCAATTCTAATACATTTTCTGTCTTATAGAAGGAACACACTGGTCGTCTTGTTATAGGAGATCACAAATCAACATCACATTTCCGAACAGGTAAGAAAGTAAGATATAATTAAAATGGAGGTGCTAAATTTGAGAAATACTTGTACATATTTTGGGATGTTCCATTGTATAAAGTTGTGCTAGTCATTAAAGGGCTAGCATTATAAATTTACTGTACAGAAACATATGTGATGTGCAGATACATGTAACATGTGTAAACATGTCATATAGAGTATCAAATTTTGTATACCTTGGTTAAAAAGGGTAAGAGAATGTATATCCTGGATGTTATGTGTTCCCACAGACTAATAACACTACTGGTCCATGGCCTGGTAGCCACAGGGCAATAAAGCAGTAGGTGAGCCTCAGGAGACTGAACAAAGACTGATTAAGGAGCTCCCATCCTTCCATTACCACAGAGCCTCTGCTTCCTGTTAGATCAGCAGTGGCATTCAGTTCTCAGAGGACCACAAACCCTGGTGTGAACTGTACATAGGAGGGATCCAAGCGCTGTATGTCTTGTGAGAATCTAATGAGTGATAGTGAGGTGGTAGGGCCAGTGTTGGAAAGCAACTGCAAATACAAATTAACATTAGAGGTTTGATTGTACAGAGGCCAAAATAAACTGATTGCTTGCAAAGTTCTCTCAGAACCTTATGAATGAATGGGAGGCTACATCTGGCAGCAGGCTTTATGGTGGCTGATAAGTTGATGAACTTCAGTGGTACAGTTATATCTGATGTGGGCTTTTAAGTGAGAATCTGACACAGACTTCATTGTGTACGTGGCCCACCCATTATTTCAGTAACTAGTTAGCCCTTGCCTCTCTCCCACACTGCACGCTTATCCACAGGTTTGGTAACTCCGCATGCTACACCTAGCCAAACTCAGTAAAAAACAAAGTCACTGGGAAGTTTCCTTTGAAATGGCAAGAAGCAATGAAGCAGCACCAGACTTCAAGACTGTACATTTAAATCTAAAAGAAAAGCTGCATTTAAAACAGTAATCTCCGGCCTTTTTGGCACCAGTCACAGTTAATGAAAGATAATTATCCCTCAGACTCAGGGCAAGGAATGATGAAAGCACATTAATTTTATTGTGCACTATATTTCTGTTGTATTGAAAGGGAATATATAGTTCAATAATTAGACAACTCCCTACAACACAAAATCAGTAGCCCAAGTTCTAACTTGACAGTACCACTAGGGGGTGATGTGACACAGGGACAACGAAGGTCTATTGTGTCTGCTCTACCCCAAAATCTGGTTTGGGTTGCTGTCACTGCAGGAAGCCCTGCTGCACAAAGGCAGGAGTTTGGAAGTGGAAGCTACAGTGCTTCTGCAACAAATTCCAGGCATGCCTAATCCACGATGTGTGAAAACTAGAAGTGGTCTCAGATGTACTTTTTAAGACAATTGTCATTTTGGGATCTAAGGAGTTGTAATCCTAACAGAAATATCCATTTGCAAAAATGGCTCAGGACCCATGCCTTCCTGTCGGGGCAGGTGGCTTCTGTGGTTGAGGGGCTACACTCCAGCTCTTGAAAGCTGGGATAGGTGATCATGGGCCGGCTGACACAAAGATGGCCCTGGCTCAGTGTCTTTCAAAAATCTCTGCTAATTATTGAAACACACCAGAAATGCCAATATTTACTTATCACTCCCATAATACCAGCTTGGCCTTAAATACAGCCACTTTATCTGCCA
>PVJA010031516.1:8781-24901 GCA_004027025.1 Myocastor coypus
TGTCTCTACCTCTGTCTCTATGTGTCTGTGTATCTGTCTCTGTGTCTCTCTGTCTGTCTCTGTGTCTGTCTGTCTCTGTGTCTCTGTCTGTCTCTGTGTCTCTGTATGTCTGTCTCTCTGTCTATCTTTGTGTCTCTACCTCTGTCTCTATGTGTCTGTGTGTCTGTCTCTGTGTCTCTCTGTCTGTCTCAGTGTCTCTGTATGTCTGTCTCTCTGTCTATCTCTGTGTCTCTACCTCTGTCTCTATGTGTCTGTGTATCTGTCTCTGTGTCTCTCTGTCTGTCTGTCTTTGTGTCTCTGTATGTCTGTCTCTCTGTCTATCTCTGTGTCTCTACCTCCGTCTCTATGTGTCTGTGTGTCTGTCTCTGTGTCTGTCTGTCTGTCTCTGTGTCTCTGTCTGCCCATCCCACTTTGTCCATTGTGATTTCTAAGCCCTTCTTTGCCCTCTCCCCCTCCGCTTCCATTTCCTGTTGCTTCCCCAGGCAGGACTGCGAGCTCCGCTCCTCCTCACGTCCACTCTCCTACCCAGGCCACCTGGTTTCTTGCCCCATCGCCTCACATGGGACCGTTCTCCACTGTTTCCGTACAACTTACCTTCTCCAGAGACTCCTCGCTCCTCTTTTCTTCTCGCTCCCTGCCTCTTCAGGCCCTCTGTGCCTCCCGCCTGCCTAGCTGCTGCTCTGGACCACCACAGCCGTCCTTACTGCACTCTCTCCAGCAGCCCAATCCAGCTTTGCCATGTGAGAGAAAAATCCTCAGACTCACACTGCTCATGCATTTTTGTTCTTCTTCTTCTCCTTCTCCTCCTCCTCCCCTTCCTCCTCCTCCTACTTCTCTCTTTAAAAATGTGTTTGGTTGCTGCAGGGTCTCACTGTGCAGCTCATCAGACTTGTGGTCCTCCTGCTTTCAGCCTCCCCAGGGCTGGGCTTATAAGTGTGCGCCACCATGCCCACTCTCAATCGCTGTCCCAGTGCACCCTGTGGGTAGGGACGGCACAGCTTTTTGGTACTGGGGATTGAACTCCAGTCCCTGTGTCTGCCTAAGCAGGCACTTTAGTCCACTGAGCTATCTGGCTGGCCCTTCCCATAGTCTTTTATGAATTAAGTGTCAAGCTGCTTATTAACTTGTCCATCTTTGGCCACTGTTTAAAATCTAAAATAACAGGAACATTTTCTTGTTCACCTTACCTTTTTTTAGTTGATGAATATGTTTATTGATTAAACTGAATTATGAACAACAATAACAACATCAAAAATGGAACCATAAAATGTTCCTTCTCCTACTAAGCCATGCAGGTAGTGTCCACAAAGACAACTTCATGGCCCAAACCCAGCTGATCACTGTTGGTATTGTGATCTTTAAAACATTAAACCACCCAGAAAGTCCATGTGCAGAACAGAGCAGCCCCGCCCTGCCATGACTCGGTTGCCGTGGAGGCTGCTGAAGAGCAGGTTGTTGACAGAAGAGACCTTAGTTCTTAAGCTTTCTCAAAGGCAGAGGATTGAAAGTTCAGTCTGGCAATAAAATAGCATCAGGCAAAAAGTGGGGAAGGGATGGTGTTATGGTTTATGTCTAGTTGTCCCCCCAAAGCCTCATGCAACCATGGGGCGTGGCTTCTATAGCTTGAGACTTGATTCATGATCCCTGGGATTGTGTTTTAGTACTGATGGGATGATCGGTCTGAGTAAGGCTGAGACTATGGGTGTGGTCTAGGGCAGATATCCTAAGGCAGAGAGCTTGAATGTAATATGAAGAGTGACAGAGAGACAGACTCAGCTGTAGCTGTTGCTCTGCTGCTGTATTTGGTTAGCTGCCTCTGTCACCATTTTGTTGCTGTTCCACCGCCATGAACTGGATGCTGTCTGTCTTGCCCCACTCAGCCTTGGGCCAGCCGAATATGGACTGAAACTTCCAGTAACTGTGAGCTAATAAACCTTTCCTTCCTTCATTTTGAGTATCAGGTATTTGTCCCAGCAACGAGAGAAAAGTAACTAAGACAGATGCCCAGGTGGATTCTTGGTTCACTTTCTAGACACTGGGCGTTCTCAGGAAGCTGGCACCCTGCTCCAGGAAGGGTGCTCCAGCTCATCTTAGCTTCTAAGTTGGTGTTTAGCATAGATGCTGACCGAATATCTATGGTGCGGATGAACATGCTGTGGATAGCTGCGGTGTTAGGAACTCTATTTGAGAATTTAGATTCACCGAAGCCTGGTCTCTTACTCTGTAATGCCTTGCTGAGCCGTGACTAATTCATGTTGCTAAGAGTCAAGGGCTAATTTTGAGGGTGTTTAAGGGAAATGAGGGCAAGACCCCTCTCTACTTGTGCATAGACAAATATCTGGAACATATCAGAGAGATTATTCCTTTGGGTGCTTGGCATCTTGAAGAAAAACACAGTCCCCACTTTGGACAATTCATGGGCAATGCTGCAGGGGACAGACAAAGCCAGTGGCGGGACTTCTGGGCAAGGGCTCTTTAGCTGTGTCGGAGGGTGTTACCCTTACCAGTGGAGGCTCTGGAGGGGCAGGTGGGTGACTGCATGTGGAGGTGACCACCACCCTGTGGTGGTGTGGACAGATGGAGAAGATGAGGCCACCTGGGGCCATGAGTGGGGGGCACGGCCCATACTCGAGAGAGAAAATTACTTGCTACAAACAGGGTCACTCCAGAAATGTGTACATGTAAGCAGTCAGTTAGAGACTGGGTCAAGACTTCCTTGAAGCTATGGAGAGAAGAACTCTGGTGTCACTGCTGCTTGATTTAGGAAACAAAGTTAATCACATCATTTTAAATATCAACCAAGGGCAGTGTAGGTTAAATGAACATCACCGAAGCAGCCGAGGACAGAGGGACTGAGACCCCAAGCCCTCTGGCAAGGGAATCTCGCCAGGCTTGAGACCCTGACCTGTGTGGCAATGTGGGGGCCCCCCAAAGTCCATGTGGACTGTAGGAGGGACATGGAGAGTTTCCCTCCTGCCGCAGCTGAGGAGGAAACAGCACAGAGGCTTTGGACATGTCCTCATTCTTAGGTCTTAAGCAAATGGCCTGCTACAGCAAGGTTCCTGTTTACTCTTTTGCCTTAGTAATTACTTTTGTGTAACAAAACCAAAACCCACTGGAAGCCATGAATCCTGGCTGCATCACAGAGAAGCACCAAAGGGCGTTTTATTTTTAAAATAGATTTCCCTCAGTACTGATGGTTCAAAATTATAGGGATGAAAATCTTCAAAATCATATAGAAAGTGACACACAACTGCGAGTGACATCCTTCTGTCTTTCCCAAGCTCGCTTTGGCTTGTCCGCATGAAGCTGACCTTCAGTGACTGCTTCTGCCCCTGGCTGTTGATTCTGTGCACCAGCCCGGGCAGGCCATGGCTCCCAAGTGCTTAGTCACAGGTGATTTTCCATATGACTTTGCAGACTTTTGTAGATGTGGTTGATATTTATAAGTTACTAACTATAAATAAAGGAAGTTATATTCCAATATGTGCCTGGCTGCCATCCAGTTAGTTGAAGGCTTTACAAATAAAAATAGGGGATTACTGGAGGAGGAGCAATTATGATTTTTTAAATTTTTAAAATTATTTATTTATTCATTTATTTATTTTTGCAGTACTGGGGATTGAACTCAGGACTCTGCTTGCCAGGCAAGCACTTATTCTACTGAGCTATCTCCCCAGTCCCTGGAAGAACTATGAATCGCCACATTTCGCCCCCGTTTCTGCTGAACCCTGTGCTGCCACACGCTGTGTTTCCAGCCCCTGTCTGTCCCCCTCCCTCCTGAGAGTCACCCCTGCAAGATGCTCACCCAGCACCCATGCCGGCTTGGATTCTGCTTCAGGTGTGGGTGCCTCACAGATCTGGGTAAGCGCAAATGTTCTCCTGTTGGCTTTTATAACTTCACTGTAATTAACTTATATTTTTTGACCTTCCAATGACAACACTACGGTGGATCATATTCTTCATGGAAGAGTTTATACTGCATTCTTGATAACTTCCTGAGATTGTAATTGATAGTTTGTCTGAGCTATGCCCAAGAATTGGAGATATATATATATATATATATATATATATATATATATATATATATTTAGTTACAATTGCATGTATATACATATATGGTGTATGCATTACATGTATACATATATATTATATTAAATATAACCAATATATATATATATATATATATGACCTAATTATCTTTATTGGGCCACATGAAAACATTTTAAAAATAGCAAAGCTCTCCAGGGACCGAGATCTAGGTCCAGCATGTCACAGAGTCATAATGGATAACAAACGAGCTCACTGCATCACGCATGTAACGCAAGCTGTTTTTGAGGAATCACATATTAATTTCCTACCTGTGAAGCACACCTGCTACAGACCAGTGAAACTTACTATGTATTATGTCATCCTTTTTCCTTAGGAAATTCTGATCCTGTCTGGACCCAGTGGTTTACACTTTGCTCCTAACAGTGGAGAAGCCACTGTTCCCTCTTTGAAAATCAGTTTTCTCTCTATCACCTGAACAACCATGTCTCTAAATTCCTGGTGTGCTGAACTTACATTTTTATTGGTGTATTTTCATTAAATTTTATGACCGTATTTTGCATGCCCAACAAATGCTAATTATCCAGCTAACCATCCACTACACAAAGATAAATGGGAACCTGTAGCCAGATCAGAACATAGTTAGCCAGTAAATCACACCTGCTTGTTCTCGACCTGTTCATTTCCTGTCTCCAAGCAGCCAGACCTGATTCCTTGCTGAGATGACGCCTGCCCCAGGACACCCTAAACTTACATTCATCATGAGTTCAGTCAGCTTTCCTAGTGTGAAAGTAGGATGCGCCAGGCTGTGGTGCCTCAGGAGTCCCTGAAGCTCCTGTGGTTGGTGCCAGTGCCCCTGCAGTGGGCTCCAGCCTCCTGCCAGGTGTCCCAGCACTCAGCCGAGAGGGCAGGGGGCAAATTGGCAGTGCAGCGGGGATCTAGGATGGTCACGAGCTCCCAGGAACAGCAGGCCCCAGGGCAGCCACCAGGACCTGGGGTTTTTTGGTTGAGGCAAACAGGGAGGGGATTATCTGATGACTGGGAGGGCACAAGTGGCTTACGCACAAAAGGATCTTGCCCTGGAGCGTCTTTTGTTTTCGTCTTAGAATCAGTGGGTGGGAGAGGACGACCCACCCTACCAGGATCATGGGAGGTCTCCCAAGGGTGAGAGCAGAAGTCACCAGTCACGGCCTGCCCCTTAGGTTAGCACGCAGAACCGCCTGTGAACTTGGGGTCCCCAACAGACGGCAGCACAGTTGTGTTTCGCGGGCTCCCTGCATGATCAACAGGCTGGTTTACGGTGGTTTTTCGAAGGTGTAAAGAAGATTCATTGTTTTTTTTCAAATGTGAAAATGTTATTTACTAGTGCAGACAAATATTTGTTGATAGCATTAATATTATAAAAGTCAAGGAAAGCATACTTTAAATGGCTTTCAAGAATTAAAGGGAAATATTAAAAGCCTTAAGCAAAACATATATAATACTACATAATGTACCACCCAAGTAATATAATATTATATATGTATATGTATTATAATTCATTTCCAAAGCAGAATTCATCAGTATTAATGGTGGTTTTCTTTCTAAAATTTACACATTGATTAAGGTCAAAAGGGTCTGCCTTGAAGAAGAAAAAGAACTATGGCCGAGGGGGGAGTGCAGACCGTGCACTGTGGTCTCTCTGCACAGCTCGGACCTGGAGTGATCCTCCCGTCTCTGCCTCCCCAGCCCAGGGACTGCAGGTATGTGCCGCCCTGCTTGGTTTCAGGGCAGCACAGCGTGCCCAGGGTTCTGTAGCGATGCAACATTCAGTAGTGGGGATTGAACGCAGGTCCTTGCACTTGCCAGGCAGGCACTTAGAGCCCTGGGCTATCTCCCCAGTCCAGTACTTTTTTTTAATGCATGTAATTGGCAGATTCTTGCAATGAAGTCAACTTTGGTGTCGTCTGTGGGGGGAGAATGTAAGGAAAGAGGGTGACAGTTGGTGCCCAAAACATTCACCAGGTCCCTGGGGTCCTTTAGATTATGCGGGGCAGAGAGCGCGGGGCCAGAACCTGTGAGCAAGGACAGACGAGCCCGCATCAGGTTCTTGCCCGGAGCTTAGCATACATAGCACTCTCACGGCCCATTCTCCCAAGAGCTGCTTCTCCCGCGTCCCCTCCCCGGCTACTTCTCAGGCTGCCGGAAAGCACAGGCGCAGCAGTCCAGCAGGCCACATGCCTTTGTCACTGCAGACGCGCGCGGTTCTGCTTGGGCTTTGCTGTCCGTGTCTGTGCCAGCGCACGCCCACAGTGGGCTTTAGAGCAGGCGGGAGCTGACTGCCTTCTTCGTCACCTAGACATCAAGGAAGCAAGCTTCTTTCTCCAGCGGCTTGGTCTCTCCAGTCCTTAAGTTCACCTCATAGACAGGACAGTCTGCCTGTCTGGCTGTCCTAGGCTGAGTTGCACCTTGGAAAGTCCTGTGGACCTACAAAGCGCTTTGTCTGACGTCTCCCTGTGCACGTCTCTGAAGCCCTGTCTCCCTTCTCCCTGGCCACGCTGATGCCTCTCTTTTCTCTGATCTCATAGAATTGATGCCCGGATTACTCATCGGTTATTAATCTAAGTCCTGAGTGCAGCAGGCTACGACAGCAACTCGGGGACTAAAGCAGGAAGCCAGACACCTGTGAAGCACGGAGATGGGAAGGGTGAGCAGACAGAGAGGCGAGAGAAAGGAGGAGAGCGGGGCCGACGCGCCCACGTTTGTTCAAATACTGACGGAGTTGCGGGATTTTGACATACATCTTGCTGTAGAGTTGACCTTACTTAATTAGCTTTGAAAGGCCAGATTTTAGTGGGTTTTAGTTCATAATTTTTATTGTCACAATGTACTCAGTACCAACAGCCAACTTGGGAAGCATTCAATAAATCTTCCCTTGTGAATAAATGAATAAACAAATTCTTCCCCATGTTTACAGAAGAGTTCTTGTCACTCAGGGGAACCAAATGCAAGGCCCATTTCGTAAGTTCAGACAGCTCGAGCCTTCAGATTGGCTTATTTAGGGAATACATTTCATAGAGTTGTTAACGTCAGAACTTAAGAAGGCCTCGTGCAATCCTTCTGTTCTCCGCAAAGCTCTCAGGACTAGTGATGATAGCACAGTGCAGACGGCAACTCACAGCCGTACAGAGGTCTCAGTGGTGAAATCCTTCAGTGGTGACTTATTCAAGGAAAGACTTCTTCTTTACAAAAATTAACAGTCATTAAGTACTCCTTCGGTGAGAAATGGAAAGAGACAAACTAGGACAGAGGCCTGTCCTGAGAAGGCAGGCAGAGACTTGCTGAGTGGCTTTGTCTAACTTGCTTTCCTGGGACTTAATATCAGCTTCTTGGAGGCATTTATAGAGCATCCAAGCTTATTCAGGTGAGAGGTTTCTACCTGGGGACTATGTTAGATTCTATGCACTTAGGCCAGCAAGCAGACACTAGGAAGACGAGGAACTGATAGCTGCCTTGAAGGTTCTCAAGAGCTAAGGAAAGTGGGCTGGCCAGATAGCTCCAAGGATTAAAGTGCCTGCTTAGGCAGATACAGCCACTAGGTTTCAATCCCCAGCCTGCTACTACGCTGCTCCTCCGCCCGGGGCATGCTGAGAAGACAGTTGAGACTGGGCATGGTGGCCCGTGCCTGTAGTCCCAGTGCTTTGGAGGCTGAAAACAGGAGGATCACTGTGAGTCCAGTCTGTGTAGTGAGACCCTGTAGACCCTGTACTGAATACAAAACATACAAAAATCTAAGGGAAGACGGGCCACCACCAGAGGGGCTGTATTCACCTTATGAAGAGGAAGGGAACTGCCTCTGAAGAATGCTCACAGCTCCGAGCGTTGGTGAGGGTTCTACACAGCAAGGCTGACTACAGTGAACACCTGCTGCATAGCGTCAGAGCTCCAGGAAGCTGGCTTTGAAAATCATGCAGCTTGGGGTGTTAGGAGAAATACCCAGCCCCGTCACGGCAGCCTGCTTCTGTCTCAGAAAAACTTACTGTTGCTGCCACTGCCCAAAACTAAACCCTAAAATGTTGCCCCAAATACTAGAATTTCTGCCACAGCTCTCTAGGAGGTCCACAGGTCTCTGACTTAAGGGAGCTCCATCTCCCGGGCATGGCTGCTCCCCGCAGTCACTCTGGCTTCCCCTGGCTGGCAGGAAGCAAGGGCTTGTGCACTCTGCAGCCAACAGTGGGAGCCTGATCGCGCTCATCCCACCCAGTGTGGGGTGCTCAACAAAGATGCCTGACACAGTTTGAGCCCGTAAAGCTCAGCATGTACCACACATGTAAAGGAAGTTAGCATTTAGTCCTTGTAATAATCAGTCAAGCCGGCGGCAAGTCACAGTATGCCCGTGCAATACAAGGGGGCACTTTGGGCTATTGCTGCCCAATAAGGTTACAACTGGACTGGATGAGATCCTCTGTACGGAGCCTCTGCATGACCCCATGCCGGTTGTGCTGGCTGTGCCTGTTTTGTGACCGAGTGCATGAGCTGACTGGGTGAGCGCTGGGCTTGCACCTGGAAAGACAGTGGCCCTGCTGTCACTCGACAGGGTGTGTCAGGCCTTACAGCTTGCTTCCCGTCCTCATGGTTTATGCTCTTTCCACCATTTACTGAGGAAGAAGGGTTGAAATCCTCAGAAATGTTTATGTATTCACTCCTCCTTTCAGCTGGTTCTACCAGGATTTTTCACAAACCTCTTGAAGCTCTTTGGAAGTCAGAAGCACTTGGGGTTGCCTGTCGTCCAGAGGAACTGTACCCACATTGTTCCCATAGGTCTCTATCATTAGAATATTTTGTGATTTGATGTTATTTTGTCCAATAGCAATACAGCTAATCAGGGTTTTTGTTTTGTTTTGTTTTGCATGTTGTACATTTTTTAATCTGTCAACTTTTAACCTGTGTCTGTCTTTCTTTCTTTCTTTCTTTCTCTCTTTCTTTCTTCCTTTCCTTCTTTCTTTCTTTCTTTCTTTCTTTCTTTCTTTCTTTCTTTCTTTCTTTCTTTCTTTCTTTCTTCTTGCTTGCCAGCGATTGAACCACAGGACCCTGCGCTTGCCAGGCAAGCACTTATTCTACTGCACTATCTCCCCCAGCCCCTGTGTCTGTATTTAGAGTGCAAACTGAATTTTATACTTCCACATGAGATGTAAAATGTATATTATAAAATAAATGTAAATATATATTAGAACATATAATTATACATTTATACTTGTACATATGCAACACATGGAGCCTACCACCTACTCTAAAAGTGCCAAGATGCTGTATCCATCTCTCCCACCAACTGAGCGTTCTGTGGATTTTGAGTGTTGAATATGCTTTTGTAGTCAGTATTTGCTTTTCTTTTTCTGTATTTAGTATAGGGTCAAAAGGGTCTCACTATGTAGATCAGACTCCTTTTTTCAGCCTCCCAAGCACTGGGATGACAGGAAAGTGCCACCACACCCAGTCTCAATCACCATCTCGGTGCACCCTGGGGGTGGGGCCTGCACAGCACCCGGGGGATTGAACCCTGGCTGCTGCATACCATCTAAGCAGGTGCTTTAGTCCACTGAGCTCTTAGGCCTGCCCTGTGTTTACTTTTCGTATGTTTTTTTTTCTTTTCTCTTGTAGATTAACTAAACTTATTTTAGTATTTCATTTTATCTTTACCATTGGCTCATTATTGATTTTTGTTTTGTTGCTTTTTTGGATTTGCTTTAGGGTTTACAATATGCATTTCAACTTAATCCATTTTCAAATGATATTATGTCACTGGCATATAAATGATGAATTTTACAAATAATTTCCCGCTTTCATGTTATCAAATAATGTATTCTTTTTTTTTTTTTTTAAAGAATTTTATTTTATTTATTTATTTCTTATTTCAGAACCTTTGTTTATTCACTTATTTTTATGGCCGGCTCAGCTCACCCGGAGGGCAGGACTGGCGCAGCATGTGGTGCCGGGGATCGAACCGTGGTCCCTGAAGCCACCCAAGCAGGTGCTTTAGACCACTGAGCCATCCCACCGGGCCCAAATAATGTATTCTTATGTATGCTATAAGCTCTACAAAATATTCCATTTTTATTTTATTTAATTTTTTAAAATGTATTTGGTATAGGGTCTCACTATGCAGCTTGGACTTGTAGTGATCCTCCTCTTAGCTCGTTTGTATATATGCAAGGGAATAAAATAACATCAGAAATTATCAAAATATGCTGATAACGAATATTTTGAAAAACAGTAAAATTTTCAAATTTGTAGTTTGGCACATAAATTCATGCAAATATTAAGCCTGCTGGGATTAGTCCTTGGCTTTGGTGCCAGCTTGATACACTCAGAGTTCCGAGAGCTGGATGGCATGTAGTTCTGGGGATCAAACCTGAGTCCTTGTGCTTGCCCAGGCAGGGCTCCGACTGCTGAGCTATTTCTGCAGCCTCCATTTTCATTTTAAAGGAAATTTATCATTTTGACTTTTTGAAGAAAGCCTTCTATTTTGAACTGATTTTGGACTTCTAGGAATGTTTCTAAAATAGTACAATTCTGTTTATTTCTCTCTCAACCTCTCTCATGTTAAAATCCTACATGAAATAACACAGTTTTTAACAACAGAGACTTAACACTTGGATGAATTTATGTGCCAAACTATAAATTTTAAAATTCTGCTGGTTTTCAAAATATTCAATATCAGCAAGTTTTGATAATTTCTAACATTGCTTTACTCCTTTGCATAGCTACAGATTTTTACTAAGTTTTTCTGTTAACAAGTTTCTTACACTATAAAACTGTTGGTAGTGAATTTTCTTAGCTCTTATTCACCAGAAATTATTTTAGATTTTTCAAAGTTTATTTTGAAGGCTTTTTCATTATATATGGTATCCTAGGTTGCTAGATTTTTCTCTGGTCTGTTTACACCCCCGCTGCACTGCCTTCTGATTGTATATTATTATTGCTGTTCATGTGGAAGCTGTATTCAAGCTTTTCTTCCAGTTGGCGAAGTGTTTTCTGGAGACTTTCAGAGCCTGCCCAGCGCCTGCCCCCAGTGCCAACCCCCAGCGCCCGCCCCCAGCACCCACCCCCAGCACTCGCCCCCAGCACCCCCCCCCAGCGCCCGCCCCCAGCGCGTAACCTCGATGATGCGTGGAGGCCTAGATTCCTTTCTGCTGGTCACACTTGGGGCTTACTTGGTTATTTGGTTTCTTAGGTCTAAATGTCTTGTTTCCGCGGAATTTGGAGTACTGTTGCCCTATTTCTTCAGTTTCCTGACATTTTTTTCACATTTATCTTTGTAGAGCTTCAGGCATCTAGGGCTAATTTTCCCGTTTGGCTGCTGAAGGAAACACTTGTGCATTCTCGGTTCTGTCACTGCGCCTCGTGTTGTGTCTTTCCGATGAGGGCTTGACGCTCACTGGTCATGGTGTCTGCAGTGCTTCACCGTCCGTCTCATTCCATTTTAGCTGCCATAGTGCTCAAACCAAGAATCCTGTAGACTCGTTTTCTGCATGCATTTTTAATATTTTACTAATGCTTTCCTTTGTCTATTTTACTGTTTCTCTTATACAGCGTTCTCTTCACTTTTACATCTGACTCTAAATATAAATTTCACTTTGCATTTTTTCCTGTCTTTTTAAATATTTATTGATTTTATTTGATCCTCTGCCGTGTGAACTTTTACTGCCAATGGCGAGATTTCCTTGTCTTCTAAAGCGTTCGCACTTTGTTCTGGTGGAGAAGGGGTTTGGTCCCACGGTGCGCCGAGCCCACGTCTCTGCCTCCTTCCTCAGGGTTTAATGTGACTCTGTCCTGCTGAGGCACCCTTGAGCTGCTTAGTGCAGTGTCCCCTCACGATCATTTTGCTTTATCTAACTTCAGATGTCTATCCACATGTTAATATCTGGTAAGAGGACTCCAAAGCAGCCTTCTGGGGAGTTCCCCCGCCTGAGCGGCACGCAGAAGCCACACCCTGATGTCCCTCTGTCTCCCAAAATCATCCTTGGGGAACTCCTGCTTCCTGTGCCTTTCAGAAAATACCACTGTGCTCAAAACGACCTGCTGCGTTCTCTCACGCATCTCAATTCTGCGGCGAATGTGAGGCACTGTCCACGTCTAAGCTTCTTCCATTCATCACTGTGGGACAGTCTGCTACTACCTTACTATGAGGACTTCAGTCTGGCTCTAGTTATCCCATAGTAGTCAGAGGTAGCAGTCTTTGGGATGAGTTCGCGCATAGAATTAACACACACACACACACACACACACACACACACGCACACATACACACACACAATTATTGTGAATCATGATTGATGTAGAGATCCTTTAAAGTCCATTAAAATCATCCTCAAACAGTACTGGCCACAGTATGTATGTTACTGTGTCTTTCTTTACAGTGGAAAGGTGTTAATATATGAATTATGCTTTCTAAATGGAGCCCTCAGTGTTCAGGTTTAATGGCAGTGTGGGTACTTGGTCATGAACGAGTGGGCTTGTGGCTGTGGTGCGAATGGCCATCTCTAAGCCCTGTTCATGACCTAGACTGTGACAATGACTGTTTGGGCTAAGGTGCTTCTAGTGTATTTTGGAGGAGTGCTTAGCTGGACTTACAGTGCATTCCTCAGACAGGATGACCGTTTGCTGAGCACCCTGTGTGGTGAGAATTAGTGAGATGGATCGAGGGAAGAATCAAGAATGACTCCTCATAGGGCCAGCGAGATAGCTTGGTGGCCTAAGTGACTGCCTGAAAAAGCACAGGGACCGGGGTTCAATCCCTGGTCCCGCGTGCCACCCCAGGAGCCCCCAGTGCACTGAACTGGCCCAAGCCTAAGCATAGTGGTGCCTGCCTGTAACCTGAGCTCTGGGGAAGAGTCTGAGCTGCGCAGTGAGACCCTGTGCCGCATACATAAAGTGGAAAAACATAAAAGGAGGAATGGCGTCGCAGTTTCTTTTGACTGATGAAACGAGGAAGCAAGAGTCGAGCCAGCTTTAAGCGATACAGGAGGATGAAGAGACCCTTTTTGGACACATTTATCTTGTTAAGCATATCATAAATCAAAAGCAGATATTCAGGTTGGTATTTGGAAGCTAAAATTTTGTGCAAGTAAGAAGTTAATAGCTTCGGGGACTTTGATAAATTCATATTCTTTGTGAATTTCCAAGTACAGGCTAAAATACCCTGCACTTCCTCTGTGTTGTCAGAACCTGGTTTCTGAGGGGCGGTGAGTGGATGAGCGTTCTGTGGAGTTCACCGTAGCAATTTTGCGCTGGGCAGAGAGAAGTTTGTGAGTGCGGTAAGGAGGTTAGGCAGGCCACGCTGGCCAGCGCAGTCTGCAAAGGCTGCTTCAGCAGAAACGACGCCTGGGGAGAAAGGGCCTGGAGGCTTGGAGAGTGGGCGGTGATGTCCGCTCTTCAGGCCTCGGGCTCGGCACCTTGACGATGGGTGATGGGGTGAAGGCGCACACGCACGCGCAGGAGTGTGGAGGAGAAACGCTCAGCAACGATGCTGGTACCTGCAGGCTTGGTCGCCCGGATGCTGCCTTGGAAGCACGGGAAATAGGAAAAACCTCTGATATAGGTGATTTTTAAAGACTATTTATGTGGCTAAAATGTGACGAAATGGCGGAACACAATCCCCAGCATCCATGAGTTAAGGAAGCAACGGTTCGTTTGACTCACGGTTTGCAGAGGTGTCGGTCCGCAGCCTCCCAGGCCTGGTGGTGTGGCAGAGGGGCATTCCAGCGGAGAAACAGCGCGCGGCGCAGCATGGCAGGCAGAAGGCGGCAGCAGCAGCCAGCCTGCTCTTCCTTTCTATCCCATCAAGGCTCACGCCTGCTGTCTGGTGTCACCCGGGGCCCACAGTGGGGCTTCCCATTGCCCACACCCGGGCCTATGGTAAGCCAGTCAGGGGCTAACTTAGCACCTCACATTCTTCCTCAGTACTCACACACCTAGAGCCAGTCAGCTGCAGAAGGCTCCACCTGTAGTGCAGAGCGTGTGACGCTGCGAGGGCCCCCAGACCCCAGCCACGTAGGGTGTTTGTGCGTGTCTGAAGGCATAAGCTCTGAAGAGTGAGGTAATTTTTCTGAGATGGCATTGCCAAATCTGAAATAGGGAAGGTTCATAGTGAGCTCATTGCAAAGTCCGATCTGTGCTTCTGTGCAGTATCTTGTAAGGAGAATAAGAAAAGCTGCCCCAGTGAGGAGGTGTCAGTCGTGGTCTCCTTGACTCTGGCTCTTAATTTCCTTCTTTCTTTCTTTCTTTCTTTCTTTCTTTCTTTCTTTCTTTTTTTTTTTTTTTGTCTTTTTGAGGCAGGGTTTCACTATGCAGCTCAGTCTGGCCTTGAGCTCACTTTTTAGCCCAAGCTGGTCTTGAACTCACATCGATCCTCCTGCCTTAGCCTCCCAAGTGCTGGGTCTTAATTTCTTTAAAAAAATATGCAGTTAAAATGTTGAAGGTGAGATATCAGGCTGCCTAATATTTTGAAATGGGATGGGCTTTAACTAGAACATGACCCATATGAGGAATTTGGGTGGCAAAATGGCGTGAGGTGAAGGGTACTTAGTTATGCTATAAATTGGCCAAATGTGCATTGCAGATGAGCTTAAAGTCTCTTCCAAAGCTTTACTTGTAAAATAGGAGCTGCTGAAATTAAATAAATGATTGTGAGTGCACTCACCTTCCTACCTTGTGTGACTGTGCACATGCGCAGCTTTGTGTGTGTGTGAGCATGTGCGCGTGCGCGTGTGTGCTCGTGCGCATGTGGCACCGGGGCAGGACCTCAGCATACTCCCACTGAGCTGCATCCTGGTCTTGTTTTACCCTACATTCTCCGCCTGGGCTGCGCTCTGGCTCCCCACCGTCAGGATCACAGGTGTGCGGCCTTCCGAGGACATGCTTTAGGGATGCCATGGTGCCGGGCTCACTTCAGGGCCTGCCGTCTACCAGCACGGTAACAAAAGCTAAGGGTGATGCAGCTGCTGCAGGCAGTGCACATTCTTTTAAATAAATTGAGCAAATAAGCGCATTCTGAACTGCTTAATCTACATTACTTGTTGATCCATCCACAACCTTTAGAGGAATGTTGAGGAGTTCCTTGCATGTGTTTTTAAGTCTTCATTTGCTGTATTAGGAGTGCAAGCGTACTGATCTATGCAGCTTTACCTGATTGCACAGAGCCACTTACCACATCTGCTTCACATCCAACACGATTACAAGCTCTCAAGACCCCAGCCCAAGTCTGGCTGGGTATCATGATAGCGACTTTATCCATGAAACTCAGATTTACAGGTCAAGCCATCAGAGCCAACCAGCTACCTGCAGCACTGGAGCAGAAAGTGGCTGTGGTCATCTTAGTTACTCTTGTTGCTGGGACAAATACCCAACCCTCAAGATGAAGGAAGGAAAGATTTATTTAGCTTGCAGTTACCTCGGTTTCAGTCCATTTTCAGCTGGCTCCAAGGCAGAGGGGCACACGGTAGAGGGCAGCCCTTCATGGTGGCTGGCAAGAGCAGGAGCAGGGAGAGCTAGCAGCAGCTCCAGCAGCTGACTTCTCTTCCTTACACTGAAATGCAAATCACCTGCGCCAGGGGAGGGGCAGCAGCCACACCCACAATAGGCAGTTACAAAACCCAGAAACCACCAAAATGAGCACGAGGCTTTGTGGGGACACCTACACACAAACTGTACCAGTGGTTTTTTTTCATGCTGCTTTACTTCATGGAAGGTTTGTAAAATGCTGGCTTTTCTCTATTTTGTGATTACTTAAAATATAGTTATGCAATGTTATGTAAACATATTTCTTATTTGAAACCTTGTATAATTCCATTTCTTGAAGCTTTTTCTGAATAAAAAGATAAAAGCTTGTCTTCCTAAACAGTTAATATCTGTCCCCCAGATGAAGTATCTTGCTGCCAACTGCTGATCCTTACACTTGGTCACATCTACATTCACTGTTTAGCTATAATCATCTGAGTAGACTTCTTCTTCTTCTTCTTCTTCTTCTTCTTCTTCTTCTTCTTCTTCTTCTTCTTCTTCTTCTTCTTCTTCTTCTTCTTCTTCTTCTTCTTCT
>PVJA010031517.1:0-24872 GCA_004027025.1 Myocastor coypus
GCTATTTAAATGGCCAAGTAATCTATCAGAATATGAATAGAAAAGATTGATTCATTACTGAATCACCGTGTAGATAGGTTTTCTTTTACAGACTTGAAAAATAGCCAACCTATGCTATAAAATACCTCCAAACTAATTGAAATTGTTAAATAATGACAATGTTAAAGGCCAAAAGGTTCCTATAAAATGTTTTTTTTTTTTTTTCTGTTTTCTTTGTTTTATATTTTTTAATACTTGGTGGTACTTATCTGTACTTTGTTACTGAAAAAGGTAGCATTTTAAGTAAAACGATTTGTTGGATTTTCGGTCTCTTTTCACTTGTCCAGCTTCCCAGTAAAGCCCTCTCCATCACTCTCCTGACTGTGCCTGATTATTTTGAGATGATTTCTGATCTGAACTTTTTGAGACAGGATCTTGTTATGCTGTTCAGGCTGGCTTTGAACTCATGGCAACCGTCCTCCTACCTCAGCCTTGAAAGTGCTGGGAGCAGAGGTGTGCACTGCCACACCCAGCCGAGTTTGTATTTTTGTGAGGGCTTAACTAGGGGAGGGGCCTGCCCAGGTAGCTATGCCATGTCACATCCTGGCTGTAGAATAAACCCGTTTCCATCTCCCCTGGTCCTTTTTACTTGTATGCATCCTAAATATGTTAACATTTCCCCACCTTCCTGCAGGAGCAGGTAATCTAGTGAATTCAAAGGTCACCCTTGAACCACACTGTGCAGCCCTGTCACAAAAAATAAAATGAAACCTTTATTAAATGATGAGTCAGAGTTTCGTGTGGAAGGACAGACATGCGTGCCCGGGAGGCCATGCATTACTTCCAGAACCCAGTCACTGCTGCAGCCCGGGCCTATGAAGCCACTTGCTTTTGATTTTTCTCCCTTCTTAAGCCACTTTAGTTCACTGAGCAGAACTCCTCTGAGATGCAGTCATTTTGGAGGTCCTCACTTAGAGATGGGGGTTGCAGTTAGAGCAAGGACAGAGCTCTTCCATACCTTTATCTTGTACCCCAAAATTTTCACTACATTTTACCAGCTCGACATTTTTCTAAAAATACTGTTTTAAATGCACCCCCACACAGTCCTGACCCTACACTAGCCTGAAGCTTCCACCCTCCTTTTGTATCTCTCTGGAAAAAGCTATGCCAAGTACTGCGCTAGCAGGGATCTGACTGGTATGGTATGTTATTTAAACAAACGTGTTCATCTCTTTTTTTAATCTAGTCAGCTCCTTGGAACCATACGATTTGTTTTCCTCTTAAGGCTTTCACACTTCAGGGAAATGAGAATTTACTTTCATTGCAATTCATAGTGGACAGCTTCCTGCGGATGGCGCAGGTACCACTGAGCTGCGTCCCTTGCCCTCGCCGGCTCCTTTTCCCCTGCCTGTCTCTCTTGCCCCCCACCCCCGTCTCTGTCTCTGTCTCTGTCTCTGTGTCTCCCCCCACCTCCCCATGCTGAGAATGGATCATGAATCCCAGGGCCTCCGTGCTACCACTGAGCTATATTTCCAGCCCCTATAGTTCCACTTCTGTATTTTACCCTAAACTGTAAACAGGCCCCCAAGTCCTGTTCTGCCACTGTAGTGACAAGTTACTGAAACTGCTTTAATTGCCTCCTCTGTAAGAGCAGGTAGGACAAGTGTGTGCTGCGCAGGGAGGCCTGAGGGGTGAGGTGGGCATGTGAGCTGTGAGCTCGTGGTGGCCACCCACTGCTGCCCCCGTGGTGTACTGTATTTAGGCTTGGCCCTGGGGATCTGCGTCCTTGCTCTAAAATCACTGGAGCAACTCACATGTCTCAAAAACTGACAAGTCCCTCAGTTCATAGTTAAAAACAGGACCTGAAGACACAGCCCATCAGCTCCTGGTGAGGCAGTGCCGTGACTGGCTTTTTCACAGCCTGCCCTGGCCACAGCTGGTGGCTGTAGCTCAGCTCCCCGACGCCCTGCTGGGTTGGAGAAACTGAAGCGGTTGCTTAAGATGTCTGTGTCACAGAAAGGGCAGTGATGCTTTGTCCTTGTTGGCCCCTCCTTGAGCCATCATAATGAATGACAGGTGTGACAGATGGGTATGAAAGCCAGAAGACAACTCCATGCAGCAGCATGAAGTATTGTATGTTTAACTTGGACGTCGTGTGAGGAACAGTCTCAGGGTGTCTCCATACTGCTCAGAAGGCAGTATTCTTTGGGCACTTCGGGTTAAAATATGAATGAAACAAAGAAGGGTCAACTATATTTCAAAGTAAGAATCAGTAAGATCAGAAAAGCTGTTATTATACTTTCTGAGCCTTGGACACGAAATGCTTTACACACCCTCTAAATGTATGAAATGTATAAATCCTGTAAATAACCTGTTTATTTTTTATAGAAAGCCATAACAGAAAGTGATTAGTACATAACCGTGTAAGAACATTTACATCGTACAATCAAGAAATTCTTCATTTAAAAATAGTCTTGAGTGTTAATTAGAGGAGAGTCTTTGATGGGATCATTTTGTGAACAGTCCGCTTCAATAGCAAACTCAGGACACACTGTGCCGCAGAGCTCTTCAGACATAAGCATTTTTATCGAACTGTTTTGAAGGGTTTGTGCTTTTAAAATCTCCTTCTCCACCGTGATACTTTGTCCGAGAAGACATCACGGATGTGGCTCCGTTGTATGTGTATCCCATCCTGCAAAGGCAAAAAAGCAGCTTAACAGACTCCATTCGACTCGCAGGACAGACTATTCCTGCCCATTCTGTCCAGAGCAAAGCTTAAGTCTCCCTCTTTTTTGTTATCTCTCCTCCCTCTAGCTCTGAGGAATAGCTCAGTGTCATTTCTGAGTAGCTCAAAGGACGAAGAATCTGCAGAAGCAGCCCAGGACTTACTCAGTTGTTCAGTTATCTTCCCAGGAGTGACCTTCATCAGTAATTCCTGCCTGTACAAAACTGATGAGGCCAGTGTGAAAAGTATGCCCTGCTCTTTAGGTTACTATTTCTAATTACAGAAATACTTTTTTTTTTTTGACTTTATAAATTTTATTATGCTGAAATACATATATCATAAAATGTATCACAATCATTTAAAGCACACAATTGAGCAATATTAAATATATTTATATTATTGTTCAATGATTATCACATCTATCTTTAGAACTCTTTATATTTAAAAACTGAAAATGTGTATGCATTAAACTACTCACCCCTTCCATAATAACTGGCACCTATCACTTTTCTTTACATTAATTAGACTCCTTCAAGTGGCTTATATAGGTGGATTCACACGGTATTTGTCTTTTACTGACTTTTATTTCACTTAGCATAATTACTCCAAGTTCATTCTTATTATAGAAATACTTTTGAAATATGGTCATGATGCTCTTTTTGTTTTAACACTGTTCTGGATAACACTATATTCTGGACTTTTTCAGTTCTGGGTTTTGACATTTCTATGAATTACATGAACATGAACAGTCTGTAGTTCACCCCATACATAATGATGGTTTAAAATAGGACGGTGCCTTTTAACAGAAAATTTTTATCTCTTACATACCTGGGTGTTTTGTTGTTGTCAGCTATTGAAAAGCAAAATATGACACCACCGATTATGCAAAGAGAAGCTCCTGCCCATCCAATAAACAGAGCAGCTCCTAATTCATACCTGTGGGAAAATAAGGCCTATGTGTTACAGCTCATTTCCAGTGTAGGGGTGAAACAGTACGGTATTGAACCCTGCTGGCCTGCATTTACTAAATGCCCATTATACATGGTTGCTACTGAAACTTGGAAAGCAAGTGGTAATACCTTTGCATCTGTAAAATGCTTTAAACTCTTCTCAAGTGCACTGAGTCGACGACTTAATATACTTTCTTGTACATCTTACAATCCCCCAACATTCTATAAGGAAATGAAAGGGTGCAGACAGGTGAGCCAGACCCCGGGCCTCCTGACTTACTCCACACTCCTCTTCTGCACTGTGTCTTTGCTTCTTTCAACTTTGCATTCCTTTATTCTGTCCCACATGATGAATTATTGTGGCATGCTGCATTCAGAAAAGGGGAGGGTACCTCTGCTTTCATTTCCAGTCCGTTCAGTGAATGCTTACCAAGCACCAGTTAAATGCAAATAAACCATGGGTAGAAGGGGTCCGCCAAGGGTCAGAGAAATGGCATTCTCTGATTTATCACTGTGATCTGGTGGGGAGATGAATGTGCTTAGTGCGAAGCATCAGCCAGGCTGCTGCACTCTGCAGGTAACCTCCAGAGATGCAAAGGTAAAGGAGAGGGCTCCTAGCTTGGGTGGTCACCACACAAAGGTCAGGGTAACGTGGCTGAGAACAGAAGGTGTCACTTGCCACAGTGTGCTAGAGGAGGCCCTTTGGTTGAGGAGAAGTCTCCCAAACAAATGACTGGGAATGCCAGAAGGCTCAGGGTGTCCGTGTGCTGCTCCCTTGTTTGCCTGTCCCTTTCCTAAAGAATGGGTGCTTCTGTTTTATATTTATAAAGGATTCCTTAGGGGCCCATCTACCTTCATTGTAATGCAAAAAGCAAAACAAGGAAACACAACAGTACAACAGTGGTTTTTGGTATACAATGAAGCCAGAGTGGGACGGTCTGGATCGTCAGAACATGAGGAGCTGAGGCATGGAAAGTATGAGGTGAGGGGAAGATGGAGCCCAGGGTCAGCCCCCTCCTTAACTGTCCCTTCCCTAACCAGATGGCCACATGCTGGCAATGTCATGGCAGCTTGTGGGAGATCATCTTGAGCCTCTCACACTCTCCTACTTGTTGTAATGGCTGTGTCTGTCACTGCCTGGGCTGAGGGCAGTCTTTGTCATGTGGACTGAGAGAGGTCAGGGTACCCCAGCCACTACCAGGAGAATGGGAAGCAACAAGGACATAAGTGCAGTGGTGCATCTTCAACTAGGATTTTCATATGTGCACTGCAATGCTGTCCTGTGATCCTTTCTTTTCTCAAGAACTGTTGGGTCTGAACCTACTAGGAAAGAGGACATTAGCTGGGACCAGAAAGAACTGAGACAGAGCCACTAGACATTAGCGCTGCACCTAACTGGAACACAGAGTATTCATTCACACTTCTCCAAGGGTTCTCATTATAGAGTGAAAGTTGGTTTGAGGGATGAAAGACATCCTTCATCTGCTTATGCACAAAATCATGCCCAAAGCGGGCTGAGGAGTGATGTGGAAAGTGGAGAGGGGATGAGCTGGCCCACTCTCCTTGTGCTGTGATTCTGCAGGTCCCTGCCACTATTTTGTAAGTTTCTGTTTTTTCTTTTTTTTTTTTTTTTTTTACATTTTTTAAAACAGGGACTTGCTATGTAGTCCAGCTGGCCTTAAACTCACTCTATAGCCCAGTAATGGCAAACCTTTCAGAGCAAGCAGTGATGCACACAGCCCCCTGCAGCAGGCATGCCATGGGTTCACCACCACTGGGTGCAGCCCATGCTAGCCTCTCAAAGTCAGTGAGCTTCCTGTTCAGCTCCCCAAATACTAGGACTGGTGGCCTGGCTATTTTATACATCTTGTCACACCTGAGCAGAGGAGAAGACAGCACACCAGGGAGGGACTGTGGCAGGGACACACAGGACATGTAGGGTTTCATCAGCCTGCTGCTTGTGAGACCACAGGAGAATGCGCAGTGCTGGGGGCAGGGCTTGTGTACAGATAATGCCTCCATAAGGCTTAATTATATAAACCCATTGTCACAGTAATGTAGGCCTTGGGTTATATAAAGCCTATGACTCCTGGGGCAAGTTCATAGTAGACAGTGATCTCATAAGGACTGGGTGACCAGTGGAGTTTATTTATTTATTTATTTATTTATTTTTTTTTTTTTTTTTTTTTTTTTTTTTTTTTTTTTTTTTTTTTTTTTTTTTTTTTTTTTTTTTTTTTGCTGTACCAGGGATTGAACTCAGAACCCTGCACTTGCTAGGCAAGTGCTTATTCTACTGAGCTATCTCCCCAGCCCCTGGAGCTCAATTTTGAAATGATAATATTGACAATGAATGGGCTTTTAAAGATTTTAAACATTAAAAAAAAATATTTGGTTGTGTTAAGGTAGCTGGAATACTTATTTTGGCTATTGCCATGTTGACTAAAATGAGTGCAGTAAGTTTGGAAAAGTCCTGGCCCCTCACCCTGAGGACTTCATGAGGGTCAAGCGACTTCTCTGAAGATACTGAAAGGCCGAGGCGCTTGTATTACAAGTTTTTGTTTCATTTTTGGAGCCAGCTGTCCTTGTTTTAACGACTACCCTCACCTCTTTTTTGTGCTGGGTGACCAGACAGCCTCAGGGCACTCAGAAAGAATTTCACAGCCCAGAGCTTAGAGCCACTGAGAACTTAATGAGCCAGGAAGAGAAACTCCTCTTTCTGAAATGAGAACTAGGTTTGGAGCATACTGATTAGATTTTTAAAATAATAATAAAAAGCATTTTACTATGCTAAGGTGTACATACAAGGAACAGAGCAACAGGCAAGAGCTCAGGGTTTGGATCACAGTTCCGGGTTTTAAATCCAGGTTCTGCAATTTTTTTTTTTTTTTTTTTTTTAACTTAGCTGAAACATGGGAAAGTGGGGCTCTGATTTTCTCACTTACAACATGAAGATATTGACACTAATCTCTCAGGATTAGAATGAAGATTAAAGGTGGTAACACATATAAAATCATCTTGGCACACACACAGCTCTGGCCTGGTCAGCTGTTTCCTTGCACATTTACTTGAACCACATCTGTATGTATGTGGGAGAACCAGGGTCATGCTGGAACAGGCATGCTCTTTGGTTTCTATTGTTGGGTTTCATCATAGCTTACTATAATTATTTGCTTAACGTCTGGCTTGCCCTGTTAGAATATAAGATTTATGAGAACAGAAAAAGTTTTGTTTCTCTCTTGTCCTCTCTGAACACATGGTTAGCATAGGATCCAGCTTTTCATTCCTGCGGAGGCTGGCAGGGTTACCATGCACCCCACCCCACTCCAACACATACCCTGGGGGGTGGCCAATCAAGACACAGTGGGAATTTGGAAGGAAGACAAGGAAGACAAAAGAGGAGTGTGCTTCTGTGACTCCCCTTAGGCTTGCTGGGGATGCAACCTGGCTAGGCTACAAGTGGCAGTGTGAGCTGTGTAGCTCAAGATGGCCAGGTGTGCCACAGTTATGACCTTTTCCACATGGAGTGACAGCTACAAGGGATAGCTCAGGGTCTCAGACACAGCCCAGCAGAAGAGAGAACTTCAGTTAGTAGTCTAGAGCATATTTTACCACCTTAAATGTTCCTGCTCTATTTTTTTTTTCCAGGAATATTAAGCAGTTAATCTATGCTTTAGAAGTCAGTCCTTTTTCCCATTACTCGATTACCAAAGTCACGTCCAGTGACACAAATGTATTAAAGCCAGGCCCACAGCTCTTAATGGATCCTGTCTATCGAGATACTTCAAAACTAATGTTTTCATCTCTAAACCAAGGTCCATTCTCACCCTGGTGGTGGAGACTGCCTGTGGAAGAAGACAGTGCGGCAGAGGCCAGGGTGTTATGAAGAAAGCTGGCTTGAGGCCAAGAGGATATTGGGGACCACAGATCTGTCACGCATAACCTGAAATGTAGATTATCTTCTCAAGATGTTGAAATCGTCATCTTAGCAAAAAAGAGAAGGAAGACTTCTAAGCAGAGACAAAGGAGACGTGCCTTGGAAGGGAATGGGTGGAGACCGTGTTGTTGTCTCTCTCAACCCTGCCTTTTACAAACTTCAGTGTTTCCCAAAAGACACACTGAGAGGTATGAATTGAAATCACTGTTGAGTAAGTCTGTGATTTTTTTTGCCCGTTCAACAGGGTGAAAAAAATAAGGGTGTGAAAGAGAAAACAACCAGGTATAAAAGACATCACACGAAACTTAAAAAATACAGGTGGGACAATATGTCTCAAGTCAACTCTAAGTGAATTCCATGTTGGACAGAATTCACTGTGGAAGTCAAACAGAAGTAGTATTTTGCTTGGAATAGAGCCTGTATGAGAAGTAAGATCTGGGGCCTGGCGGGATGGCTCAGTGGTCTAAAGCGCCTGCTTGGGAAAGCTTCCACGGCTTCAGGGACCGCGGTTCAATCCCCGGCACCACATGCTACTCCAGCCCTGCCCTTGGGGTGGGCTAAGCCGGCCATAAAAATGAGTGAATAAACAAACAAAGGTTCTGAAACAAGAAAAAAAAAAAAAAATAAAATTAAATAAAAGAAAAAAAAAAAGAAAGTGTTAAAAAAAAAAAAAAGAGAAGTAAGATCTATGAAAATAAATAAGCAAGCCAGTTGTTACTAGAAGCCAAATTCATAGTTTCTGAATCCTTTCAGAAAGTTTCCAGATGGCTTGAATTAATGAAGCATGGTCCTGTGGCCTACGATTGTCTTTCCACTGACCACTACTGACAACCAGAAACTTAACCACCCGTCCCACCTGGCACTGGTAGCCTGTTTTAGTAAAGTTCAATATTTTATGGAATCTCTGGCTTTCTTAGGGCATCATTGCACAAAGAGTAACAATAAAGCATGGGTGTAGGAGGGAAGACAGCCTGACCTTCAAAGGGAAAGAAGTAGAGAAAGACAACGTGACTGTAAAGTCAGCATCCTGCAATAACATGCTCCATGTAGAAATTTTCAGCCTAGTTTGTCCCTTTTGTTGTGCAAAGATGACGCTGGGTGGACCTGAAATCTGCTCACTTTTAAGTCCTGAGATAGCTTAAGAGGTCAAATTGCATGCATCTGCAGCTCGAAAGGGCTCTGTGTCTTATGTATGTGATTTTATGAAGCCAGAGCAAGAGCGGGGTTGACTGGAGTCCAGGACATCTTTTTTCAATGTCTAACGTGACAGCCAGTGATAAGGCTCTTTCCTAAAACTTCCACGTGGGTGCTCCTGGTCTGTCCAGTGCATTTCCTCCCCAGCTGTACATGTTACTCCACAGCCCTCTTCTGTCTTTTTACTTCCAAGTTGCATAGCTAATAAGAGAGCCAAGGGCCCGGCGGGATGGCTCAGTGGTCTAAGGTGCCTGCTTGGGAGCTTGGGCAGCTTCAGGGACTGCGGTTCGATCCCCAGCACCACATGCTGCGCCAGCCCTGCCCTTGAGGTGGGCTGAGCCAGCCATAAAAAATGAATGAATAAACAAAGGAGCTGAAACAAGAAAAAAAAAAATAAATAAATAAAAATTAAAAAAAAAAAAAAAAAAGAGAGCCAAGAATCTGTGTGGACCTGGGTGTGTACATCTCTTTGTCCTAAAGTTCAATGTATCAGCCAGGCTTGTTGCAAAAACACTGTGGTCAGTCTAAAGCGTATCTTACATCTTATTCAGAATCCTCCACAGCCTATCTGAAAACATTCTAGAATTGAATGAGGTATTGGTAAAGACTTCTGCAGGGTGAGTTCTCTTAAAATCTGAAACATTATCTGTCTAGTTGACATTTCTGGTTGTTACTCATCAGAGGTGACCAAAGATTAAACAGACAAAGTTACACAGGACTGCCCCCTCCCAGTGGTTTCACACTAGGACCTTTCGAGTCTTCCCTCTTCTTTGAGACCTAGATGTCATGAAATAAAGTCTCCAACATTCCTACATGTCTTCCTTCCTTTCTTCCTTTCTTTCTTTCTTTCTTTCTTTCTTTCTTTCTTTCTTTCTTTCTTTCTTTCTTTCTTTCTTTCCTTCTTTCTTTCTATGTGTTTGCTACAGGGCCTCACTATGCAGCTCAGACTTGTAGTGATCATCCTGTTTTCAGCCTCCCCAACGCTGGGATTACAGATGTGTACTACCGTGCTGGATCTAGGTGGCCCGACTCAGTGAGTCCAGGGACAGGGCTGGGTGGGGGGCATGTGGTGCAGGGGATCAAAACCTGGTCCCTGAGCTTGCCTAATCAGGGACTTGGTCTGCTGAGCTATCTCATCAGCCCTCCAACATGTTTTTTTTTTTTTTTTTTTTTAATAGCTGGCTCAGCCTGTCCCGAGGGCGGGGCTGGCGCAGCATGTGGTGCCGGGGATTGAACCGTGGTCCCTGAAGCCCCCCAAGCTTCCCCAAGCAGGCACTTTAGACCACTGAGCCATCCCGCTGGGCCCCCAACATGTATTTTTTTATGCCTAATCTGAGTCAACTATATAAAGTAATGTAATGCTACCTTTATAAACTGAATAAAATACAGTTTATGTACTCATCAAAATAAGAGCTAACAATATTTTGCATGTTTATAGATATGGTTCCAGATAGCTGAAATACATTATCTCATCTAATTATGACAACTTCTTATTCTCATTCTACATACAGACAGGGAACACTGCAAGAAAAGGACAAGGAACTTCTTCAAGGAAGCATAGCTAAAAAGTGGCAGAACAAGGGTTTACTTCATAGATCCATGGTCCTGATGATTAAACAATATGCTATGTTGCCCCCGCTCCTAATTTCTTTAACTATTATCTTCCCAAACACACTAGTGATCCATTTTCATAATCCCAGTGAAGCCAGCCTTGACTTCTCTAGTGAGTTCAAGGCCTTCCTGAACTGCACAGGGAGACCCTGTCTCAACAACAACAACCACATTGTCTCCACACACAGTTCCACATCACTATGGATTTGCAGTTCTTGCTATAAATGTCACACAGCCCAGGCTAAGATATTAAGTTGCAATGAGGATGGAAGAGTGAAGTTAAATAGGATAAGGTCATCTAGGAGACTGATACTCAGATTTACCCCCAAAGACTCCAAAATTAATGGGCAGACTCCTGTGCGATGCTCTCCGGCTGGCTCAGGAGATTGGCTAATTAACAAGAGGATGCTCATTACCCACTGGATTATGATGGGTCGCAAGACACTGAGGGACACCCCAGGGGAGGCATCTCCCTGGAAAGGCAAGTCCTGAGAAACGACTGGAAATAAACCAGGGTGTGACAGGTGGGAACCAAACTCCAGAAAATAGGATCCCCTGAGGAATAATTACTCCCCACCCTACTCTGTAAAAACAAAAAAACTTCTAATCACTTCATATTCAAGCAGATTTTTAAGGCCAGAAATGAATCAGAAATAGCCTATGCTGCTTCCAAACAAATACCTTCACAGAATTAACACCTTAGTATTTCACAGTTGAATCTAATTTGCTCTTAATCCTTGCCACTATGTGGAATCTCCTGTCCAAGGGTCTATGAGCTCTTTTGCAACATTAGTTCATTCTTCAAATAACCCCCTAAGCAATCTTAAATGAACAGACATAAAATAATAAATTACAATAATGGCAGAACAGTGAAGTTAAATATCTTGGCAAGTTCTACTGTGAGACTGATATTCTTTCCAACCTCACCCAGGAAAATCTTCATTCTATTTCTTGAATTGTTTATTCTTCATTTAACTTAACAATAAGAACGAGATGGTTTATCTCAAAGTAGGCAGCTTTTTTGTTTTTATCTTTTACTTTTTAGTGCTGGGGATTGAACTGTATCCTTGTACATCATAAGTCTGCTCTTTACCGTGAGATTACACCAGTAACTTAGTTCTGGAAAGTGAATAACCACCCCGATGAAAAGATTTTTACCTCACAAAAGCTCCAATCCTGAAGTAGAAAACAAATATGCCAGGAATGGAGAGTGCAGCATGGTTTTGAAAATAAGAAAAGTAAAAGCTTTGAGGATAAGACCCAAACATGAGACCACCTAAGCTAAAACATTAATGCTAAATCTCACATACAGAAAGAGAATCAATCTAAGATCAAGGTCACAATGTTCTGCTTTCCTTGACTAGGGAATTGCTTGAGTGCCATAAACTTGGTTTAATTTGAAGAAGTTTCTTGGAGCAGCTTAAGAAAACAAAGCAAGATATCCAGGAAGTTGGGCTTTCGGGCAACAAGGCAGTGACAGGAAAGATGTGCTGGTCCTGATACAGTGAGTCATGCCATGTGGTACCTATTACCATAGCTGCAGGGAAGGGAAGCTTCTTTTTTAATTTCATAGGTTTTGTTTTAATAAAAAGGAGCTAAAGGCAAGAGTGGAGAAATAGTTTTTAAGGCTCAGCATGCTGGAGTCATGAACATAATCACAAATGTAAGAAAGCAGAACTCAAGTGAAAAGCACAATTCTGTCCAAAGTAACTTGGAAGAAAAATCATTCCAGATCTGTGATGGGAAGAGGAGAGTCTTAGAATTCTTTTTTTTTTTTTTTTTTTTTGGGGGGGGGGATTTTAGGGAAAGGCCTACAGGGTGTTGAGGGTCTCACTACTAGATCAGATTCGTAGTGATCCACCTGTTTATGGCCTCTCAAAAACTAGTATTACAGGTGCATGCCACGATACCCAGTCTCAGTTGCTCTCTCAGTGTGCCCCAGGGGGCAGGACGAGAATAGCAGGCCAAAGGATTGAACTCCTGGCCCCTGAACCTGTTTGCAGGCACTTTAGTCCATTGGGCTATTTGGCTGGCTCCATCAATCACTTTTAAGATGTAGATAAAGGCATCCTTGATAATTGTCAGGAAAACAAAAACAGTAAAAGTGAAAAAGATAATCTAGAAAAGTTAGCAACATATTAAATTGAACCATAAAAATTAGGATTATGAAATTCATTTCTGATATCAAACTTTGGTATAAAAATACACATCCCATTTCAATTAAATAACTACACTTCTGATCTCCAGAATACAGTCTTGATTTTCAGCTCAATGTCTGGTGCCATGTATATCTCATTATATAAAGTAAGTTGGGAGAAAATTTACAAATCAGGCACAAGTTTTCTATCATAGGATGGAAGGTAAAATTGATGCTAGGGTGTAAGGCTTTTTTGTTTTTCATTTCATAAAGTTTCTGAATGAAAAATTTTAAAATGTATAAAAGCAACTTCCCGGTGAAAAGCATGGGCAGCATTCAAGTCAAAATTATGATGCAGTAGAATATCTTAGAGCTCATCCACCTGACTGAAATCACTGTTCAACTAACCAGTTTAATCCAAATTCTCTTAGACACAATACTTGATCTCTTTCCTCAAATTCAGATGAGAAAGCCCAAAGAGAACTTACCTACAGGGATGTTATCAAATGTAATAATCTAAGACTTATAATGCTCTACTTGGCATATGTTAGGGGTGTGACCTGTGTCATTACTTTTCCTACATCTTGCAGTTTGAGCACTTCCTGTTGTGCACTTATTGTGCTGATGACAACTAGGAAATTGTCTATAGATTGTGAAATATGCAAATAAGTGATGTTCATTTGAACATTTATTTCAGTAATTTGCTTTTTTAAAAAAATGAACACTTAATCTGAAGTCTGAAAGAATTATCAGCCTGGCCAGTAGCAACACACACGCTTACAGCTGTGACTTCTACAGAGTTTGTGAGCAGTGGCACAAAAGGTTTGATATGTGGCTATTTCTGACTTGGTATCTGTGCAGTTTTCCCAGTGCAGTGAAACAAACCCAGGAACCCTATAAAAAGCAACAACTCATAGCATAAAAGCAACAACAAACCAGAAACCGAACCGTTGATGCTAGAACACTCATCCGCAATGGAGCAGCCACATTTGGGTATCGGTACCAGGCTCACAGCACTTTTTAAAATCTGTGAAGCTTGTCACCCTTTATAAAGGTTGTTAAGTAAGAGTGTACTACAGAAGAGCAAGTTTAGAAGAACCAGAGATAAATATTTGCCTAGGGGTGCATATCATTTGGGGTGAATAACAATCCAGACAAGCTCAAAAGTCTTACCTCTCATGTTACCCCTCTTTTCCACCGCATACCCCTCTTCCATTTTCCCTGCCCGAGACTTCAGTGTTATGATGTACAATGGATAAAGCTTATGCTCTCGATACTATGTCTTATGCTAAAGATGATGTAAAGTTCACGAAGTCCTTAAATGTCTCTTTTGCCAATGAGGCACAAAAATTTGAAATATGCCATCAGCTAGCACTTACTAGTATGTTTCACTGTCTGTCAGCCACATAGGAATTTCATGATTCTGAATCCAGAACATTAATGTGTCTAAATTTCTGTGAGCTAGAAATTACACTGTGGACTGAGAATAGCACTTACTTTTGCTCCATAAAGAGAGGATCAAAGAACTCTGTTGTGATTTTGTTTGCGTACAAGGAGCAGCCGGTCATTGAGCACAGCCCTGAAAGACATCAAAGGGAAAACACTCTAGTTAGTGTTACTTCATCAATATCACGAAGCATCTTGTCTGGAAGAAAGTTATGGTTTACCTGACAGGATGAATACTATTCCAGCCAAACAAGCGATTTTAGCTTTGGATTTATCTGAGCCTCCAACTTTGGTACACTTCATCCCAAAGAGCGCAAATATGGAACCGAAAAAGCCCAAGCTGACAGCAGCAATCATAAGCCCTCTGCACGCCTGGATATAGCCTGCAATTAGAGGAGACATTTATGTTAACAGCGAGACAGCCTCAGCTTATGTTCACATTCTGGGTGATTGTGCTGTTGTCTGAAAAAAAATAATGAGGAGGCAAGACAAGAGAAAATGAAAAGCAAGTTAGTCTATACAAGTGTTTGTCTGTCCTGCATCAAGCATGGTTAACTTCAGTTTAGGCACAAATGCTCCAGCTAGATCTCTTGAGTATTATCACTCCCGTCCTCACTGATGAGGGAATGTAGACATTGACATTTGCATTATTTACCAGAGGTGAATTAATAATGGGCAGAAAGGGCAAAGAGACTTCATTCTAATTGGAACTATACCATCTGTGCAACTCTGTCTTTCCTGAGAGACATCACCTGTTCCCTCAGAACTCCCCAACTCATTTGCCTGTCAACCTTTTAGGTAAGAGGTTTTAATGATTTGATATTATTAGTTTGTAAAGGCTATACATGGTCAGCAACATCTGCCAAAGAGTGAAATTTAGTATTACTGAAGATTTATACAAGAGGCTCCCTGGAATATTTTTATGAATCATGAGTCAAGAAAATTCTTAAAATTTGAATGCAATTGCATTTTTGTCTAAGAACACAGAGTCTGATATTTGAAAGTACTACCTGAAAGAAGAGGAATTTATAATTGTTAAATTAGTGTTTGCACATTTGCATAATATTGTATATATTTTAATATATTTTGCATATATTTGAGTGCATTTAAAGTACCCTAAACTAAGTTCTACTATTTTCTTGGATCATCCTTCTTGTACCATTTATTGCCTTATGTATTTTTATTTGCACAGCCAGGGTGATGGAAAACTTCAGTGTGGCTTTTATCCAGATACTAATACAGTACAAATTAACAGGACTTAAATTAATAACATTTTACTATATAAATCATTTTTATTTCAGGCTGAGTGAGAGAAGCATGTTGGGTGTAAGTAAACATTCATTAAGTAAATGAACATATATCAGGTTTACATTGGAAGTAAACTTTCTTGTTGAAAAAGACTCATTAAAGTACAGGATATAGAGAGGAACTTATTAGTATTTAGGTAAAGGAAACAATAAGTCATAATAAAATCACGGTCATCATAAACTCAGAGAGGAAATGCTGGTGGCATGCACTCCCATGTTTCTTTGGAAAGGAATGCAATTTACATTTGAATCCTATTCCTGGGATATTGTCTAAGAGCAAATGAGAGCGGCTTTATTGTACTGTAACACACTCACACTTCATCAACACACACTGCAACTATAAGGGCCTTAGTGAAAGTGAGCACCACACAGAAAACAGTTTCACTGATGCAGAGGCTAATGACAAAGGATAAGAATCTTATTTTTAGAAAATAGTATAGTGGAGGCTTCTTTTGTTTTTTAAAATTAATAATTCACTAATTAATTTGATATTGTGTCTCAGCTATGCAGCTCAGACTCCTAGAGATCCTCTTATCTCAGCCTCCCCAGCACTGGGATTACAGGCATGTGCCACCACAACTGGTTCCAGGGCCAGCATGACATGCTTGGGGTTCTGGGGCTAGCATGGTGTGTGGTACTGGGGATCAAACTCAAGACTTTGCACTTGCCTGACAGGTACTTAGACTACCAGGCTATCTACCCAGCCCTGGAGATGTCTTCTAATAGCAGTAGAACTGTCTAAGACTCTGCTGCCAAACGCTGAATCAGCTCTATTTTAAGCAGCAACCGTTGAGTCGCCAGCCCAAGTGCAGGGCTCAGGCAGAAGCAAGACAGGGAGGCTGGGTGGGCCAAGCCCGCACACAGGCAGTCACCACTCCCAAAAGCTAGCGGCTCAGTGCGGTTTCATCATTTTGTGCAATGTTTTTAAATCTGCAGTTTTGAGGTGTTTCAATATAATCGTAAATGTAATCATTAAACAAGTAAAAAAGATAGAGGAAACACACACACACACACACACACACACACAAACACACACTATTCCCTCTATCACACACAAATATTCCTGGAAATCTTTATCGTGCACCATAATTTGCACTTACCTTTGTTATCTCAAAGGCTTTATTACAAGACAGGTGGTCTGGAATTTACCAAAGTTTAAGCTGTGCCATTTGGTCATTTAGAGCTGGGAGTGCAATTTTTCCACATGGTAAACAGTGATTAGAATCTCAGGCCAATACAGTCAACCCTTCACATAACGGGGAAAATACCAGCAGTCTTTCCCCTTTATGCAACCACTACACAAGCCATTTTTTCTCAGTCTCTCATTTTGGTCTCTTTCATCTCAGAACTGCTCTAGTCCTTTGGTACAAGCAGAACAGACAGATGGACCAAGCAGGTTCTGATTGACTCAAATCCTTTTTTGTGCTCGTTGGACCCCTGGGGTGTGAAAACAAGGCATCTCTTTCCTGCAGGAGAAGGGCAGCAGCAACAAGACACTAACCTTCTGCATGCACAAAAGAAGGCACTTCATGAGGACAACCGGAGGCAGACTTTTGAAATGCTGAACCAAGAACACGGGCTAAACACCTCAGCTAGCTGCAAGAGGACTCAGGTTATTGATAAGCCCAGGTTTTCAAATGAGGGGCCACACTCACAGACTTAGGCTTTAAGAGACTTCCAACAAACTTGAAGTTTATCTTTTTGCAAACTAGCTTTTTAACAGCTCCTCAGGGCAAAACTTCCACCAAGTGAAGTGGTAGTAAAAACCTAGCCAAGGAGACCATTATTTTTGACAGGCCTAATTTACCGACCCTGTTAATAGCTAATTAACACATTAAAGTGCTGAGACATGAACATATTTCCTTAGAAGTTCTCTGAAGTATAATTTATAGTTAGTTTCTGCTGGGAGATGTGGCAAACATTCCCACTAACAAAAATAGATGGCAAACAGTAAAAACAGCCTTCTTGGAAATGATCGTCAGCTGAGTCCAAATGGTGCTTGGGAAGGAAAATCAGTTAGCAATAAACTAAACACTTGCCCACTGAACTCTGAAATTTTCACCTAATGACTTTAAACTAATGAATTTCACAGAAGAAAAGCTTCAAGGCGTCCCTCAAATGTTAAGTGTTTTCCAAGTGATGGGTCCCTATTTTCAAATGAAACCAGCAGAAATGAAAACATCCACTTGGTGGAGACAGTTCACCAGGAGCGCCTTAGCTAGTTCCTGGGTTTAAGTGAGAGAAGAAGCACTTCTCTTAGGGTAGTAGCTTTCTGTACTTCTGCAAATTCTTTGAAAGAAGAGTGCATGGGGGAAGGCGAGCACTTTGAGTTTCAGCTTTGGTCCTTCTGTTTACCTTGGTCACATTACTAATCTCTCAAAGTCTCAGTTTTCTCATCTGTAAGATAGTGACAGCTGCACCCACCTCACAGGATAAAGATCTGAGCAAAGTGTCTCATAAGTAGTGTCACAGTTTCTTTTTTTATTGCTGAGACAAAGCACCCAACACCCAAAGTTAAAAGGGGAAAATTTTATTTAGTTCGCAGTTTGTAGAGGTTTCAGTCCATAATCAGCTGGCTCCAAGACAGGGTGGCACATGGCCGGGGACGATAGCAAAAGCAAGACAGCTCTTTCTGTCCCTCATCCAGTCTACTGGCATTAGAGTGGTGGAATCCAATCAGTGGCCTGAAGTAGCAGTCACCTCCCCTTAATCCCAGCAAGGCACTGTGAATTGATCATGTGCTCTAGGGGCAGCTACCTCCCAAACAACTCTGGCTTCATGAGGTTTTGGGGGGATACTGAGACAAAGCATAGCAAATGGCAAGAAACTCATCAAAGCTTCCCTTGCACCATACTAAGGTTGAGTTTAGGCAGAAATGATAGTTGGACTCTAACATGGTACAACATCCAGTCTACACACTTGGCTTTGCTTAGCCTCTTCTTCCTTATAGCAATTACATCCTGAGGGTGAGAAATACAGCATTTTGGACCTTCATCTGTATCCTCAAGACTGTATATCCTTTTTTTTTTTTTTTTTTTTACAATTTGTTTATTTGATGCAGGACCTTACTACACAGTTCAAACTCATAGTGATCCTCCTGTCTCAGCCTCCCCAATGCTGGGATTACTGGAATGCACCACCATGCCCAGTTTTGGGATGGCAGGATGTGCCCAGGGGTCCATGGCATGTGGTACCAGGGACTGAAACTGGGTCCTTCCACTTGCCAGGTGGGCTCTTAGACCACTGAGCTATCTCTCTAGTCCTGCTTTCCTCTACACACAAGATAAGTGAGAGTCATCAGCCTTCTTTCTTCCTTCTTGGATTCTCTTAGCAACGCAGAGCTCATGCTTAGTTTAAGCGGGAGACTGGACTTTGGGAAAGACCCACAGTAAGGTGGCTTTCTCCTCATACTTCTACCAGAGTTGAGGCCAGCACCCACCAGATACCCCTGACCTGGGTATTCAGGGCAGAGAGCAGACAAGCAGAGAGGCCTACTCTAGGAAGTTTCACATGCAGCTGCAAGGACTGAATCCCCTGCGTGTGAAAATTTAGCTGTATGACTGAACCCTTCTGCAAGATTCAGAAAGGGTGCATTTATCAGTGTTCAGCATGAAATGCCCTCATACAGCTACAGAAGGAAACATCGCCAAAGAAGGGACTGATAAAGGTGACTACATTACACATGTCAAAGCATGACAAAAGCTGTCATCGGTGTAAAACATGAGCAGTAGACTGAGTCTGCAGACATCTATTGCACATATAGACAGAATCTCCAAAGGGGATACAGACAATTCATGGCAGAACCGTCCATGAATACACCCCTCCCATGTATACTCATTAAGAGGATGGAATCCATTAGAATTCAGGGAGCTGCCCATTAAAATAGTAACAAGATGAAAACTACTGCCCATAATCTTGGATGAAGAATTGAGAGGAGAGGATGTGGAGAAATGGTTCTTACACACTGTCAGCAGAATGTGATTGGGCAGTATGAACCAGATATGTACATTCCTGGGGCCAGAGAGATAGCTCAGTAGAATAAGCACTTGCCTAGCTAGTGCAAGGTCCTGAGTTCAATCTCTTTGTACCACAAACAAACAAACAAACAAAAATAAATAAATAAATTCATGTTCCATTGTTCTACAGATACCTTTGCTGCAGGCAATAAATTACTCAAGTGTAAAAAAAAAAAAAAAAAGTCAAATGCAAATAATTTCAGTAAAGAACTGATAACAGCAAAAATTGGAAAGGATCCAGTCACTATAATGGGTAAATGATTAAATAAGCCAGTTTATCCAGAATAACAAATATTATGCAGTAGTTAAAAAAGTCATTCTATCTTGACTGACTTGGAAAGATGTTAGTAGAACATATAACTTTTTTTCCAAAAGAATAATTTTTTGAAAGATCTACTGTGGTGGAAGTCAGTTGCTTCTGGAAACTGAGTGGAGGAACCTGATTTTCTGTCATCCAGGGTGGCCTCCAAAAGAAGAATTCTGAGCTCTACAGAAAGGCATTGAAAATTAGTGAATCACAGCTACTGCAAAAAATTTTATGTCAAAGCACTAAAAAAGATAATCAACTCAGGGATAAAATTGTGTAGAATGAAAACAATGATCATGTTGAGCACAAGAGATTTCTCAGGTTGTTACAGGATGAGGAGTTTGAGTTGTGTATGGAAGAAGCCACCCAATAAAACTGAAGAAAAAAATAAGAGATTAAGGGAAGGCCGGCCTGAATAAGAACAAAAGTTGACTATGGAATGGGAAAACCTAAAACATGAAAGTCTAAAAGATGAAACAATGGGGGAACAAATAAGGGAAAAGAAGGAATTGAGAGCAGCTTACGAGAACGTGGGGAGGGCATCCCAGACTGCTGAGCAGGATGCCAGTGGGTACCACAGATGAAAGGTGGTGATGGAGTAGCCATAACCAGGGTGTAAGAGCATGAGAGAGCAATGCAGGAGGAAGAAGCCCTACAAGACAAAGGAATCAGACAGCACACAACTCTTCTTGACATAAAGAAACAGCTTGAAGAACAAGAAAAAAGAAAGCAGGAGGCTGATGAGAAGTTGCTGAAAGAAAAACTTATGAATGATGAAACTGTTAGGAAAATATGTGAAGAAGACCAATGGAGAGACAACGAAAGTTAGGGGAAAAAATGCAGGCAACTGGGAGGTATGTTGAAGAGTTTCAGGAAGAGCAGGCTCTGTGGAGAAAAAAAATGGCAAGGAGATGGAAAAAGGAAACAGGAAGATCCTAGAGCTTGCTGATGCGCAGCAGCACAGAGAAGAAAAGATGGCAGAAGTTCAAGAAATTGAGGAGGAAAGGCTGCAACTTTAGAATATGCCAATTCAGAAATTAGAAGAAATGCTGCTACAGCGTGAAGACTTAGAACAAGTGTGACAAGAATTAGGCCAGGGAGAAGCAGCTGAAGTTCATAAGAGGAGAATGAAAGAAGCAGAAGAGAAATTGAGAAAACAAAATAGGATGAAGGAGACGTTGAAAAACAAATAAATGTCTTTCAAAGAATTAATACAACAGGCTGCACAAGAAGAAGGGGAGGGGGGCCAGGGAGATAGCTCTGTGGCACAAGTGCCTGTCTGGCAAGTGCAAGGTCATGAGTTTGAACCCCAGTGCTGAAAAAAAAAAAAAAAGAGGGAGGAAAATAAAGAAGGGGAAATCTTTAGAAAAATGATGCTAGCTAAACTAGCTGAAGATGATTGGATAGAATGCATGCTCAGAAACAAAGAATGATGTAGCTGGAACATAGAAGGGCTGTGGAAGACTTACTGAGGAGCTTTGCAACCATTTCCTCATGGAGAAGGGACATGCACTGCAAGGACAGCAGTTGCAGCAAAAAAGACAAGGGTGTATGAATGCAATGATTGAAGAAGAGACTAAAACTTCTCAAAGAATCTGCTACAGAGTTATTAGAGTTATATCTCCCTAAAGGAATATTTAAAACAAGAGATGAAGCTGATGGGCTTGGTGACCAGTGTAGGGAAGTGTATCAGAAAGGGAGTGAAACTGGTGAAGAAAAGTCATGGTAGGAATTGGTAAAACCTGGTTCTTTCATATGCAACCATGAGAAGGCCAGTCGAACCTCTAATTTGCAGTTTAGTGACAGTTAGACTTCACTGTCTTACTTGAATTTTCTAAAACATCACAACATACAAACCATGGTCAGATAAAAATTAAACAGCTTAATGTCTTTAACTGCAAAATTAATTTCTTTTCATTAACGTACTGATAATTTGAAAGTCTGGATTCTATAACATCACCCCATGGTATAGCACTCTCTATATGTACAAGTATAGACCAAATCCAGGATGATAATTTTTCAACATCTCCTTTACTGTTCGGGGATTTTTCTGTATCCTTACCTTCAAGAGAGTCTATTTATGTTGACAAATAAAGGCTGTTTCCGCACAGTGGGTGAAAAAAAAAAAAAAGTCACTTTTCCAGTCCCTTGAGCACCCAGGAAAGTCATTCTGCAAGCTAGGATGCATAGAATGTCACCCCCTCTTCTCCACTCCTGACCAACTCTAGGACTCCTTCCTCCCCCGTACCTCACCTAACCCCCAAATTAAGGACACTTCTATGCTCATTTCAGATGCTAAGGGAAAAAGCCACTGGCCTGCACTCAATAATCTTCAAGGAACATCTCTTCCTCCTCTCCCCTGTACCCTAGCTGAGTACAGAAGGAAGCTGCGCGTATCTGGCACAAGATCTCAAGCAACAATAGTGTTACAAAGATCGCTCTTGGACAGCAACGGTCAATGCCATGCTTCTGAATGTAAACCACAGAAACAAGAGCCTGCTTGTTATCCACGTGGGTGCGCTCCACAGGACCCAGGAAATTCAACAGCAAGGCTCGGGAATCAGCAGTGTTCCGGCTACTTCTTTTACACAACAGGACGCAGACAGAGTGCCACCCTTCCAAGGCCAGACACGTATTCCTTTATACCAGGTTCTATCCAATACCGAGTTGAGCAACAGTTTGCTTTTCGTGGCAAGTACTGTCTTAGCTGGATCAAATCTTTTATTTACCCAGCTATGCAAATAAAAACTTCAAGAGCGATAATAAAGAAAGGGAAGACACTTCAAATCTAAAAATACTGCAAATGACCCTTGCTGAAATTTCTGCCGGGTTTCCATCCAGTCACTTGTAGAATCCTGGAAGAAAAAAAAAGCCTAGAACTTGAGCAAGGGGTCTGGGCTCACATGGTTTTCTGTAAACTAAACACAGCCAGTTTTCTACGTGAACTGAGCCTGTGGGTACAACGAAAGGTCTCCTGCCCAAAGCCAGGGGACCTAAGTGCACAGGACAAGCGGGGACGCAGCACTCTTTGTGCCCAGGGCAAGATTCCTGCAGGCCAACCCTGCCCTCCGGGAGACTTCCTAAGCTAGGAGCTCTTACTTTCCGAAAGTGTGAAGGAAGGGTTAAAGCCTAAGCAGAGAAGTCTGTAGAAATGTTCTGTAAGGGAAACACAAAAATCTGCAACATGTTTCTATTTTTCGCCGCGCCTACTTTTAAAATAATTAGGGAGACCACCAAAGGGAGTTCAGCGCAAAGATCCCCGGGTTTCAGCGACACCGTTTTAATGAGAACTGAGCTTTTCTGGGGGAGCCGGTGGTGAAGTCCTTGCAGGTGAACTATACATTCTGATAGTTCCTGTGTCACCTAGTCACAGGACCTCAAGGTACCCCGCAACGCTCACGGCTGAGCGTCACACCTCCGGGACTGTGCGCGTGTCCTTTCCCCTGGCGCCTGCCAGGGACAACTACTCAGGCACAGGGACACTGCGGACGGTCCTGAAACCCTGAAGTCTTTGGACTAGGGCAGGTTGGTCCGGGGCGCACATCAGATGGGAGGAGTCTGGCCCGGGTCTCCCTCGGAGGGTCGCGAGCCAAGGGCGGACCCGGGGGTTGGGGGGGGATGGGGTTGGGGGTGAGGGGTGCAGACCGTCCAGAGCCAGCATGGAAGGGAACTCCTTGCAGTTGGCGACACCCGTGGAGTCGGTCACGCATATCTTCCACAGGTTGGCAAAGTAGGTGGCGGTGGTGATGACCGTGCCGTCGATGGTGGACACTTTCCAGTACTCCGTCGGCAGCGTGGAGGATACCAGCACCCAGCCGGAGATGGAGACAACGAAGGCGATGATCTCCGAGGCCGTGCTAGCCATGCTGCCGCTGCGGCGCCTTCGCGCTGGCGCTCGCTCCCACTCTCAGACGCACCGCTTGCACGCGGCTCCGCCCCGGCGCCCCCGCCCCGGCGCTCTCCGCGGTCCCAAGCTCTGCGCCAGGGGGCGCACGCGGGCTGGCTCTTCGCAGCCGGGCTCAAGGGGGCCGGGGCGCAACCCGCGCTGTTGCAGTCCCCGCCGGCTTCACCCCAGCCACCCACACTCGGGAAAAAGGCGCCTCTGCCCACTGTGCCGGGTTCCGAGTCTCCCGCCCAGGGAGAACTGTGTCTCGCCGCCAGATGTGGACCAACCGCTGCGCCCCCGCCCCCAACTCCGCCCAATGCCACAGCTGGGCTGCCCAAGGGTCGGGTGAGCGGAGGGCTGAAGGAGACTTCTGCGAGCTCTGAGAGGTCACGGAGCGATGACAGCAAACACAGCCTGGGTTTGCTGAACTCCAAAGTCCTGGGCGCCAGGCTTCTGGGGATGGCCCCGCCGCGTCGTGGAGGAGGAAGCGCTGTGCGTTCTGGTCCTGAAACTAGCCTTGCCCTTGGAAGCCTCCAGTTCTTTTGGGTCCCATGGTATGCGGAAGGTCATTGTAAAGAGGTGCGTGACACAGCCAAGGGACAGCCAGGCCCCGGTGGCCCAATTACAATCTTGACCTCTATTTCTCAGCCACAGCCGCTGCAAGAGCCTTCTGCTGCATCACGGAGGAAATCGTTGCTCCTGCAGTTCCCAGTTTTGGGGGTCTATGCCATGAAGTCAGATTTTGTTTAACTTTTTCTAACCATCCCACTTCTGGCAGCTACCTGTAGGATAAACTCATTCATTCCTTTATCCCTGTCTCAAGACAAACATAAAGATTAGAGTGTACTTCCAGCCCCTGGGGTCACGAATCTGGGCATAGGTGAGAGAACAAAGACACTGGGTTTATTATGGGGTTATTTGTCCACTCGGAGTTCCTGTAGTTCTTGGTGTGACCTTTCGGGATTCACTTCTTGCCAAATTAACCAAAGGTCCAATAAATCAGTCTGCTAAAAAGCTAGTTCCCAATGTTCGGTTTCACAATCCTTTCACAGGGATACTTTGGTTCATTGTGAAGAATTTCTTAACTGCCCTTTGTTATCTTTTTTTTTTTTTTTTTTTTTTTTTTTTAACCAAATACGTGCAGAATGAAATTAGAGGTGGCTAAGTGACTATGGCGAAGCGAGGAAGTGGAAAAATAAAATCATCAAAACTTAGCTTTGGAAGGCCATTGGAGACCACTGAGGCACGCTCCACCCAGTTATCCTGATTCTAGAATATTATTCAGCCCCTCCAGATACTTCAGGGCCAGAGCTTCAGCATATGGCAACAGGTCCAGTCTGCAGTTTTCTTTTCTTTTCTTTCTTTTTTTTTTTTTTTTTT